>WEDG01004161.1:0-159048 GCA_017591395.1 Schistocephalus solidus
TATATTTAAAGAGGAATAGGCGCACACGATCTATTGTCTTCCCGAAGCAAACAAGCTCCGTATGGGTGGGAAAACTAAAGAACAGGTAACTAATTACCAAAATGGCTTTGGACAAGTTGTTTTTGAGGAATGCAACGATGAATTAAAACATGAATGGAGTGATACATTCTGTTTCGGGCTTATTCTGCCTTCATTCAGCCAAGAATAACTCTGAAAACCAGCAGAGAACGGAAACATAGGCATGCGCTCGAGTACGGCGCAGACAGTCCCCACACCCTCTAACAGATATTTCCTTATCAATTCATCGAAACGAGGTTCGTCAGTGCCTCGCCAACTCGAATTCTCTGTCGCTGAAGGTCGGGTATCTGTTCAAAGAGGAAAAGTCGCACACCGATATATTGGCTTCAAGAAACATTCACATGCGTGTGGGTGGCAATTTTACGATGAGGCAACCAATTACAAGAACGGCTTTGGCCAATTTATAACTGTAGGAGAGACGATTGAAAATATCGGTAGACTGATACAGACAGTGATGTGCTTATTATGCCTTCATTTAGCCATGCGCATCCATGGCTAACAGTTGGGAAGGGAAAATCAAGCATGCGCTTGTGTTGGGCGAAGAGAGTCAACACACTGTGTCTAGCAGATGGGTCATTAGCACTTCATCCAACAGAAGTTCACCAGTTCCTCGCCAACTCTAATTCTCTGTCGCTGCATGTCTAGTATTTATTCAAAGAAGAATAGGCGCATACCGATCTTTGGCTTCATGAAACATTCAAACTACGTGTGCGTGGCAATGTTTACGAACAGGCAAGCAATTACAAAAAGGATTTTGGCCAATTTATAATTGTAGAAAGGAGAGACGATTGAAAATATCGGTAGACTGATACAGACTGAGATGTGCTTATTATGCCTTCATTCAGACATGCATATCCGTGGCTATCGGCTGGTACTGGAGACACAAACATGCACTCAAGTACGGCAGAGACAGTCCACGCACTGTTTTTAGCAGATGGGTCATTAGCTCTTCATCCAAATGAAGTCCATCATTGCCTCGCCAACTCTTATTCTCTTTAGTTGCAGATCGGGTATTTATGCAAAGAGGAATAGGCGCAATCCAATCTATTGTCATCCAGAAAGAAAACCATATCCGTATGGGTGGCAAACTTCACGAACAGGCAACAAATTAGCAGGCCGACAGCGGACAATTTTTTGTTGCAGAGAGAAAATATGGCTAGACTAATAGAGACTGTTATGGGCTTATTCTGCATTCATTAGGCCAAGCATAACCCTGACTACCAGCTGGCACTGGAACCACAAAATGCGCTCGAGTACGGCACAGACAGTCCACAAAATGTGTCTAGCAGATGGGTCATTAGCACTTCATCCAACCAAAGATCATCTCTGCCTCGTCAACTCTTATCCTTTGTGGCTGCATGTCGGGTATTTATTCAAAGAGATTTGATGCACAGCGTTCTATTGGTTTCCCGAAACAATCAAGCTCCGTGTGTGTGGCAAAATTAACGTTAAGCTAGCCAATTACCAGGCCAAATTCGGCCAAGTTATAATTGTAGAAAGGAGAGATGAATGAAAATATGGGTTGACTGAAAAAGACTGTTATATGTTTAATTTACCTTCATTCAGCCACGCATAACCCTGAATGCCAGCTGGGACTGGAAACACAAACATGCGCTCGAGTACGGCGCAGACAGTCAACACACTCTCTAGCAGATAGTCATTAGCACTTCATCGAACCGAAGTTCATCAGTGCCTCGCCATGTCTAATTGTCTGTCGCTGCAGATCAGGTATTTATCAAAAGAGGAATAGGCGCACACCGATCGATTGACATCCCGAAACAAACAAGCTCTGTTTTGGTGGCAAAAATGTCGAACATGCCACCAATTAGCAGGCCAATTTTGGACAATTTTTTATGGTAGAGAGCAGAGACGAGAGAAAATATGGGTGGACTAATACAGACTGTTATGGGCCTATTTTGCCTTCATTCAGCCAAACATAACCCTGAATACCAGCTGGGACTGGAAGCACAAGCATGCACTCTAGTACGGCGCAGACAGTCCACACACTGTGTCTAGAAAATGGATCACTAGCACTAGGGTGATTGGATCTAGGGTGATCACAAAAACAATAGCACTACATCGAACCGAAGTTTATCAGTGCCTCGCCACCTCTAATTCTCTTTTGCTGCAGATCGAGTATTTTTTTCAAATAGAAACCTACACACCCAATCTATTGGATTGCCGAATCAAACAAGCTCCGTATGGGTGGCAAAGCTCACGAACAGGTAACTCTGGACAATTGTTTATTCCAGAGAGGAGTTACGGGAGAAACTATGGGTTGACTAATACAGACTGTTATGGGCTTATTCTGCCGTCATTCTGCCAAGTGTCACCCTGACTACCGGCTTGGTTTGGAAACACAAACATGTCCTCTTTTACGTCGCAGACAGTCCACACACTGTATTAATTTTACCAGAAACCGTATAAAGAACGCTGGAGGACATACTGAGAAGGTGAAACTCTCGTTGCTGCGTTCTGCAGCAGCGGGAACCGGGGCGGAACATGTGTCTGGGATTTTAGCATTTACCTTTCTTGGGAGTACGTTATACCATCTTTTTCCTATCCATTTCATTCTTTCACTTCTTCTTGTTTGTAGAATGGGCATTGCGTGGTTATTCCACAGTGGTTGTTTTTCTTCCCCCCTGATATTCATTCTAATTTTGGTTCTGACCCGAAAACATCATCTCCGGATCACCTGACTCCACATTATACTCTTAATAATTCCAGAAGTTAGTTCCCATATTATTGTATGGAGTCCATGTAGGAGAAACAGCATAAAGATCGCTGGGGACCCACTGAGGAGCCTAACCACTCCTTACTGTATCCTGCAGCAGCAGAATCTTCGGCAAAACACGTTTGTGTGTGTTTAGTTAGTGCAGGAGCGTTCCCTCACTCGCTATCTCCCTCTTTCTTTCCTGAACAACGGCAACTCGAGATGTTTTGCTTCTATTTATATTTGTGGGCTTCCACTTTCTGTTGTGCAGTTAACATATGAATAGGCTTATCTAGTTTCTTTAGCAAAAATTAAGTATCTCTGAGCATATATTTTAGTTTTATTGTATGGTATCAGTCTGATTCTGTTCTGGTGACAGGCACGGCTCATATGAGTGTGGGCGGCCGCTCGATTATTCGGGTCGGGTCTTCACTCCCTGTCTGGCCTCCTGGACTAACTGTTGACGTTTTAGTTTCGCTGGAATTGCGTAATCTGACTGAAGATCTCCTCGGTGGGAATGTTTTAGCTGAAAGCGACTTAAGAGGGTAAGCTCAAACCACGCAGTGTAACTCAGATCAATTTTTAGGAGCCTAGTACGCGGTGGAGTGGAAAGTTTACTTGTGCGTTTTCAAAGTCTGAAGGCATTCAATACTGAAAATTATTCTTTAGATCAGAGAGTTTAGTTCAGAAGACCTCGAAACAAGTCAAGGTCTGCTAAAACGTGTTCCATTGTAGTGGAAACATTCGACTCCTTAAGTTCCCCTATTAGTGAACACTGCTGTCAAAGCGATGGACCCAGGTTTGTTGACGATGGTAATTTTGAAGGTTCTGGGGCACCCTTCGTGATGATGCCCTGGTTGTAATCCAGTCTAGAGACCAATTTTAGATCTAACGACGTATTGTCTGCGACTGTAATGTCCATATCGTTTGTATCAACAGAGAGGTTTCGAATCCACCGTGATTATGCCTTTTTTCTCACTGGTGGTGTCGCTTGACTGCTCAGACAGTCTCCGCCTTTCCAACTTTGCAGCTTCTTTATAGGAAGTAGCTCAAAGTTATCTTAATTTTTTCCTTCCCTCTGTTATATTTTTGCCCTTTGGTTTATTTTTTCCTTGTTTGGCAATATTTCAGTTGCAGCTGTAAATGTGAATATCTTAATTATTCGCCTGCCCCTCCTCAGCCTCCTTTCCTGCGACAGTCATAGTCCGTTTTCTAGTCTTCTGGGGCGATTTAATATCGTGCCCTATACTTTCTGTCGCGGTTTCTCCTGGGGTTTCGGTGCATTTCTTACTACCTAACACTCATCATTCGCTCGTATTCGTCTGTAGTGGAGGTTAGCTAGCTGAGTATCTGTTGCTGGGTTGGTGGTTGTCCTTTAGCGAAGGGATTGTCAGTGCTAGATATGCGTTGTCAGTCAAGTTGAAAGATGACATGTCAGTCCTAAGTCTCTGGAGGTGTGTTTTATCAGCTATTTCTCGTTTCGTCTTTTAAGGGACTAACTTGTGAACTTAAAACTTTCCCTTGAACGTTGCTACAAGATTAGTAATATATTGCTCTCAGGTAACAAGTAAATAAGCAGCGGCTAAAACTCCGGACTGCCTAGAGTAACCATAGCCCAGACAACGAGAATACAGCCGACAAATTTTGGGTCTTTGAGTATAGAACTGATGGCAAGCGTGAACGTATGCGAATATGCTTTATGTAACGAACTTTTTATCAATGGAGTCTAGGTAAAACGTTGTGAGTTGTGGTGGTTCATTTATTCCTACTGTGATAACCGTAAACGATTTGGTGCATTTAAAGTGAATTGTTGTGTTCTTACATTTGTTACACATGGGGCGATATTAAGGATACACATATCAGCAATAATATTGAGAGGTTACGCAAAAATTGGCTTCACAGAATTTGATATAGCTTTCTCTCAGGATAAAGTGTGAAAACTGTGCGGATACTCGAATTGGAAGTTCCAGTATCCTGTATGTTGGCCCCACTGGATTCTCGGGAAAGGTAACCATTTGGCGAAATAATGTAGTACTCTGGGGCCTGTATATGTTCAGATTCACATTGTGCTTGCATTGTTAAAATAATAGTCTTTCATTCAACACCGTCTAACCTCGTACAAGTGGCATAAACGCAGACAGCCTGTAAAAATCTGCTAGGCTTAGTGTTAGGGCTTACCATGAAGGAATTATTTCCGAAACATATTGATGGAGGAGAGACACGAGATTTTTCACTTCGAGAGACAAACTTACACATTCACATCTAATAGACTTTTATATTTAAAAGTTTACTGCAGTATGCTTGAAACAGCAAATCTTGATTATGTGGCTTCGGAGAAAATGTTTATATACACGTCGTTCCGGGGATTTAATATATAGTTGCACTCCTACTGTCTAATATAGGCGTATTTTTATGCCAGAATTCGACCTTAAGAAGTATTTTGTAATTGTGAAAATATTGATTTTAATTATGTGGTCAAACTTTGCAAACCAGTAGAATTCCATTGCCAGAATATTGTATACCAGCACTTCTTTGCGTGTGCGTCAGTTGGAATGCCGGTTTGCAGTTTTTCCACACCTACCCAAAGTCCTTCTGCTCTTCTTCATACTTACGGTGATCGGCGTGGCTGATCCAGTCGAGCACTTGAAGGGCTGCTCGAAAATGTTTACCGCGGCAGTGAATGGGGTGTAATACACATGTTGGTGCTGAAATAATATATGCTATTAAACTCGCCTCTCATGGTGGAGCGAAGTAGTTCAGGTGGTAAGAGCGTATGCTTTACTCAAACATTTGCCTTGCTGTAGCACACTATAATAAGTGTAGAGGTTTGAAGGTCCTGCTAGCGGGATTCACATGTTTATCTCTAAAGGAAACCCTTTTACAGAACCGTTTAGTTCAGCGGTGCCCTTAACTTGAGGATCATAGAGTGGCGTTGGTAGAATAATAATCTTTTGTTCAACCCCATGTATCATCTTTGCCGTGGCATAAGTATAGGCAGCCTTGAAAAACCTGCCATCTCTTGATGGACAGAGAGTTACGGAGAGGATTTGGCGATTTCGGGGTTTTCATTAATGGGCTCCTCTCTTTGGATACGTGCAATTTGATATCGTTTGACACACGTTTGGTTGACACTGTGAAGTCTCCCGTGCAAAAGAAGACTCCGGTGTTAGAACTTGCTATGATGAGCTCTACGTTGACCTACCTATCAACGCTGTTTCCTTTTTATTTTCAATTTTTGACGTGTTGAAGTAAACGAAAGTTGGCAACCAGGTGATCATTCGACTAACCATGAGATCCGTATTTTTCTTCAGCAGAGGCATTTGGGCACCCCTCTTTTTAATGTCTTGCCTTCCCCTGTCTATTTCTTATTGAATTGTTCTCATCAGGTGAGGCCTCACTTATGTGTTGAGATTACGCGACCTGTATCAATCACTACAATCCTAATTGCCAAAACTTCTCTATAAAAACCTTAGTTTAGTTTTTGCATCGACTTACACGCTGGGGCCAGACATTCTCATCATCAGTATGAATGATGCGATCGGCATTCGTGTTTTGTATATCAGAATCTTACACCTAAGAAGTGCACGAAAATGAAACCATTTCTAAGCGAAGTTTCTTTAAGTGATGAATTTCTGATGGAAATGTGGGTCGAATCTTTGAAGCAACCTATTAGAAAATATAAATAAACGTCGAGCAGCAGTCTACCATGTAAGCAGGTAGTAACGCAATCAAGTAGTATGCATGGTTTGCTTTTATTTCGTGTGGATGGATTTTCGCGTGCGATGTGCGCGTCAACGTACCTCCGGAAAGGGCTTTTGAACTTGAGTCACCATTTTTGTTTGCTCTCCATTCACGAAGAAATTTTCTGTAACCGTACACTCCTCTGCCATATTTGTATTTGATATTCTGTCTTTTACTTTTTTTGTTTGTCTGAACTATGTTTATAAGGTCATCTCTAAAGTACGCTAGCACATTTTTGAATGCACGTAAACTGAAAAATTTACCGAATAATTTCCATGAAGCCAGTTGTTGCACTTTTCGGCCAATATGTCGGACATGTGATTCTCCCGTGCTCATGTCTTCTAGCTTTTATCAACAAAAACCTGCGCAGCGGAAAAAAACACCGCTGCGGTTGGCAACTCGCCTTGAAGCGTCAACCGAACAACAAACTGTCAATTCCAGGCTTTCTTTCAACAAATTGCCGTTCGATCTTCAACAAAACACATGATATGGATTAAAGTTTGTTGAAAAAAGAACATAGTAAGACTGAAGTGATTGGTCTTCAAGAGTCGTGGTTAAACATTGACGCACAGCTAATTAACCCCCCATATTTCTGTTGCTTTCGAGTAGATCGCAAATCTTCATCCTCCAGTAGAGGCGGTAGGGTGACTATTTTGGTCAATAAGGATTGGTGTTTTAACTTTAAGTCCTTATTTTCCTACTCTGAGGATTTGATAGACGTTATCGCTGTTATCTGTAAGCCCCGATTTTATATACATTTAAGGGCATTATATTTGTTAGTATCTATATTACCCCCTCTACCTGTGACGGTGCGCTTAACCAATTCTTTGACGTTATTTCAGAAAAACTTGCTTTATTGTCCTTCGAGCATCTTATTGTCTTATGTGGTGATTTTAATCGTGGGAATTTATGTCCGTTTACGTTATTAGGCTTTGATGACCTTGTTTCCTTTAATACTCGCGCTGATGCCCCTCTTGATCACGATTTGAATAACCAATCCAAGTTCTTCCTTGTTAAAAACAGAGCTCCATTATCTGGTTCTGATCACTCTGTATTATTAGGCCTTCCGAAAATTTACTCCGCTTCTACACGTGCGCTGCTACTCAAACCCGAAAGGAAAGTTAAGGTTCGCGACACATCCCCGGAAAACATTTATCTTCTCCAGACTAGCATATCGTACACTATTCCCATCTTCCTCAGTCAATCCAATGTTGAGTCGTGTTCCAGCTTCCTTACAACATTTTTAAAAGAAATTTTTAATATTTGTTGTCCTCTTGATACAGTTTTGGTCCGACCTGAAAGAATTTCTTCCCCTTATCTAAAATCTTTAATACGTAAAAAAGAACTTCTTTACAAGCTAGGCATCCGAGGTTGTCTAAAGAAGGTTAGCATCTTAATAAAAATTGAGATTTGCAGACTAAATGATTTGTTTGTTAGTCAGCTTTTTACCTTTCCGTCAAAACCTTTTCGGCTTTCCTCTGCTGAACTCTGGAGGAATCTTAAGCGTCTCACTGGCCAATGTGGTAAACTGGCACATGTTGATGCTGATTTAAGACGATCTAAACAAAAATTTTATCCATACTTCTACTGACTCCAATCCCCCACAAAAAAACTTTCGTTACTACCAAGCGTTTTTTCTCCCGTGTCAGTGGCAACAGTGGAGAAACATCTGAAAAATGTCCGTGGTTCAACTGCTGCTGGACCGGATGAGGCCTCACCATTTGTTTTAAAATACTGCTGCTCTCATAATTGCCCCTATTTTGACACACCTTTTAAACATTTCCTTCATGGAGTCAAAGATTCCTGACATTTGGCGTTCAGTAAGAATCACTCCCATCCCTAAAAAGTCCGCTTATTTTGGTCCTTAATCTTTCCTTCCAATAGCCTGCTCTTCCGCTTTACTGAAGATTGCTGAACGAGTCGCTCTCGATACACTTAAGCCTTTTTCCTCCAATTTCTCCGACCCATTTCAATTTGCCTATAAGGCCCAGCGTAGTACCCTAGATGCCGTAGCCATGGTAGTACATTCGGCTCTACGAGATTTAGATAAGGGCTGCCATGCGTACGCATGCGCATTTGTTGACTACTCCTCTGCCTTCAACACCATCCTGCGCCATCTCCTTCTTAATAAAACATCCACGTCTGGCTCTCCTGGCTGGGTTGTCTCTTGGTTTGAAGATTATTTTACTTCCCGCACTCAATTCGTACAATCCGGCAAGCGGAAGTCTACTGTCCTTCCAAACAACTGCGGTGTTCTTCAAGGTGCCATCTTATCCCCTCACCTCTTTTCCGTTCACACTGATGATTTGATGTCACCAAATGACTGTCTGTACATCAAATATGCCGACGGCATGGTTGTTGGTCATCCTCTTAAAAATCAGACGCATCTCCAGTGTCTGAAGGATGGCCTCGACCATGTTGCAGACTGGTCGTCAGATAATGGCCTTCAACTGAACCATGAGAAGTCTGTCCAATGTGTTTTTTACCTGCGACCATCCCCTAGTTCTCAATTCTCAGCCGTCCTTCCCAACGAGGTATCCTCTTTTCGGTACCTTGGCGTTACTCTGACATCGAATCTTTCATTCTCCCAACATATCGAAGCTCTTTTTACAAAAATTCGTAAACTTTTATATTATATTCGCCGTTTACGTTCCTATCGCACACCTTAGGCGATTTATTGAGACATGTGTTCTTCCCCTCATCCTTTATTGCTCTCCCGTGATTTTTCCAGCCTTGCTTAAAAATGATTTTTTGATTTTAAAACGTATTCTCCGAATACACTCTTCTGTTGCTGGTGTTTCTTATACTGTTTTAGTGGAATTGATAGCAAAACGGCACTTTACGACAGTCAAATAATTCACTGGACGAATCCTTGATGATGAAACCCATCCCCTCCACTCTGAGCTGATTGCTGTGAAGTCTTTTCGTTCGATGCGCCGAGGCTTTCGCCATATAGCCTGCCGTACAATGGCATACCAGCGCTCCGTTTTGCCATTTCTAGGACGCTACCTTACGTTTGAAAAGACTGAAATAAAAAGCTCAGACTAGAACTGTTTCCCCGCTAGATGTCCATTTTTTACTCTATTATTCTTGCATATTATGTTTACTTACCCTATTATCTTAGTGAATGGAGCCATTTATATTTTTGCTGAAAATTTTGAACGATACTTCAAAATAAAGCCTATTCCTCTCTCCTCTCTCTCTCTAAAGGACGTTCTAAACGAATAACTTTTGAGTCCCAATGCTTTATGTCTATCATCATCATCATCATCATCATCATCATCATCATCATCATCATCATCATCATCATCATCATCATCATCATCATCATCATCATCATCATCATCATCATCATCATCATCATCATCATCATCATCATCATCATCATCATCATCATCATCATCATCATCATCATCATCATCATCATCATCATCATCATCATCATCATCATCATCCTCATCATCATCCTCATCATCATCATCATCATCATCACATCATCATCATCATCATCATCATCATCATCATCATCATAATCAACCACCCTTATCCAAGCGTTGATCCAAGCTGAGAACCCCGAAGGACACAAACTCGTCGCGTGTTTCGAATTTGGTATGAAATATTCGACCATCCTGGGGATTTACCTTCAACGGGATACCCATCTACTAAAAGCCCTCATGGCTCGTGGACATTACGAATTCGATTCTATCCTGCACCAAGTTCATCCTTACAAATCTATACTAAAATTGCGTGGGAAAACCAATCTTCTTCTGAACGCCTCTCTGTCAACTGCACTGAGAGATTCCCCACATCAAAGAACGACTGAGTCGTTTTCCTCATATCGTTTATCCAGTTAAAAAAGTCGTTTTATACCTTTAAAAACGTTAGCATTTTATTTAATCAACAATGGTAGTCGGACAAATTCCATTGAAACATAGTGCAAAATGTCTGCTGAGATCTGGAATTGAACTCGGACAGTAAAACCGCGGGGCGGAAGTCATATCAACTAAACCACTGACGCGCATCAGCCAATCGCCTAAGGCTGCACTTTAATGCCAGTGACGCGCGCCCCAACTTTGAAACAGGGAGCTCGCAAGCAGTAAGCCACCGTGCTAACCATTACACCACGTCCGCACGCCCGCAGGCTCACTCTAAAAGCCTTGTAAATGCTCTACAAGAGACTGTAGAAAACTCATGCAATGGGTGTCAAGCGATAGCCTCTAAGTTGAAGCAACTAGAGGAAGAAGTAAAAAATTGAAGGAAATTATCCACAGGACTCTTACTTCAAGGGATCAACCGACATTAACCATGCAAACATTTACTCGGAGTTGAGCGAGTGCTATCCTGAATAATGAATCCCCAGAAAAGAGGAAAGTGATATGTAAGACATCTGTAAACAATAGTCCGATAGCACTTCGTGAAGTTCAAAATAACAAGAAGAAAACCGCACATAGTACCAAAGTGAAAGGTCACCAGAGTCAGACTCACCCGTCAAGCAAACTCAATTTAAAAATGAAATTGATACAGGTATACCGACAGAAGAAGTAAAAGGAATGCAACAGATAAAGATCGATGCAGACAGCCCACAGACAGTATGCGCATTTTCGGAGGCTAACTTTAAAGGTGAAGTCAACCAGCGCAGTGCCATTTAGCAGTGTCACCAGGGCGGAATTAGCTTCCATTACGCATTCCCGTATCAGTAGAGTTGAAGCCCCAGTTAAGAAAGCGTCAACTTCGAAAATGTCAAGTACTCCACAGAGCCCTTTAGATCGAGCATAATACACCATTATCCATGATGCCTTCCCTACAACGGCGGACAAGTTGCACGAATAGCGCAGCCGTCTTCTTTCCGCCAGTCCACTTCGACAGAGCTAGAGTATCAGCGAATGAAAATCATGCTGCTGGAAACAGTGGAGTGCCCGGTAAGTGTGACTGCATCATAATTCAGGGTCTCCTAGAGTCCCCCGCTAACACCCCAAGGACCGAATTGCCGCCGACTTAGAGCAATTCCGGGAACTCATCAACGAAATGCTACAACTGTCGGAGGAAATAGTAATCCTAAAGGCCTTTCGTCTTGGAAGTCATTTAAATGTCACCCCACAGATACGTCCACGACCCCTCAAAATCGTCCTAGGTGGCAACGAACAGGCAAAATTAATCCTCTCCAGGCGTTTCGACTGCAGCATTCGCACAAGGGTGTTTTTAGCCATTTTAATCCCCCACCGAACGAATGAAGCGTCACGAACTAGTCTTGGCATTGAGAACATGGCGTACCAACGGAGAACAGAACTTGATAATTTACAAAGATCAGATAGTAAAACGAATTTCTGCCCCACTGTGGATCAAACCGGTTCGTACAACCGCACAGCTACTCCAGTAGAATGGGTTTGGAATAAGAACGGATCTCGCCTGAACTCAAAGCTGACATTCATGTAAACTAACGCACAAAGCCTCCTACCAAAAATGGAGTAACTGAGAATCCACATTCGTGACTTGCTCTCAGACGTTATCTCAATAACAGAAACCTGGTTGTCAGAGCAGGTTGGCGACAGGGAGCTTGCACTTCCTGGATTAAACTGTTTCGCAGAGACAGAGAAAATAGAAAGGGTGGAGGTATAGCAAGATTCGTAAAGAATGGCTTGCATGTTTCAGAAAAACGTCTAAGTTGACTTATACGGAAGCAGTATGGTTGACCGTAATAGCAACAGGTTCTCAAAGCCTTGCTATTTTAACGGTTTACCGACGCCTCGGAAATGACCATGAAGCTGATGCCAAATTGCTGGATGAGCTGAAGGTAGTTTCTACGCGGCCGAACAAGCTCATCGTTGGGGACTTTAATGCACCTGACATTGACTTCACCTCCGCCACCGCCAACTACTCTGAAACAGCATTTGATCAGCAAGTTCTGTGCACAACTGGCAACACGTCTTGTTTCTGACGAGGGTTCGCGAGGGCCAGCAGATGAACTGCCTCGAAGTTGTGTTCACTAGGTCGCCTGACAACATCGACGTTGTGAATTATTTACCCCCTTTTGGGAAGAGCGATCATGTAGTCCCCATATAGGAATGCACATTATTTGATTTGCCGGCTCAACCGCTTGATCTCCGACAAAATATTTGGCATGGGGATTTCGAACGGATGAAAAAGGACCTTTCTCCTATCGACTGGACATCCATAATCTCCGAAGCTATCGATTATGCTTGGGGCAATTCAAAAACGTAATCCACAACTTCATTTCTAAACACTGCCCAACCATGCAAAGAAGGCTACCAAACAGACCTCGCCGGTTGACCCCATCTTTGAAGAAGTTAACAAGAAGAGGAAACTATGGAAAAGATCCCGCATTTATAGGATACTGGAATAACTCAACAACTATAATTTGCAAAGAAGCCGAGTCAAAATTCTCATCGCCAGAGATCAATGGGTCTTCGAAAAGGATCTGTTTAACCATGCGATGGTTAATCCCAAAGTCATGTACAGTTACATAAGGCAGAGCACGCGGAACAAGGATCCAATCCCACTATTGCGGACTGTTGAAGGTGCAGAAATTTCAGCGGACAGAGATTAGGCTGAACAACCTTCACAGTTCTTCCGGTCTGTTGTGAAAACAGAACCTGCATTTTTTTCACCCACTTGTGATGTACTATGGTAACAGGCCACTTCACAGAAGAAATCATTCAGGAAGGGTTTCTAAACCTGAAAGAGTCGACCTCTCCAGACCCCAATGCAATCCCGGCCAAGCTTTTGAAGGAGTTAGTTTCTGAAATTGCCATATCGCTTGCCTTTCTCCTCCAGGCGTTGTTTGCTATTGGGTGTCCACCCTCCGATTGGAAGACCGCAACCATCACTCCGCTATTCACGAATGGAAGCCGAGCATCTGCGAATAACTACAGACAGGTGAGCCTTACCTCCATTTGTTGTAAAATCATGGAGAAGATAATCAAGAAAGCGTTGATGCAGTTCCTCTAGCAGAATCACCTCTCCGATGCCCAACATGGCGTTCACAGTGGTAGGTCTTGTCTTACGAACCTATTCTTCTCACTTGAACGCTGGAACAAAGCACGCGACGAAGGAAAAATGGTGCATGCCATCTACATACACTTCCAAAAGGCCTTCAACAGCGTTCCTCACCAACGTCTCCTGCATAAACTGCGCAGCGTAGGAGTTCGTGGAAGCCTTCTTGTATGGATCCAGTACTCTTTGATTGAACGGTCCCAAAGGGTACACGTCGGATGCCAGCAGTCCTCAGAAGTAACCGTGGTGAGTGGCATCCCACAGGGCTCAGTTTTAGGCCAAACATTATTCCTTGTTTTCATCAATGCTTGTGTGAGGGACCCTGAGAGTGATGTCCTCCCGTTCGCTGGCAGATGAGAACCGTCTGCAACTGAACTTGAACAGGCTCGAGGACTGGTAGAAGCACTGGTTTATGCTTTTCAATGTTAGTAAGTGCAATTTTATTCAAATGGGCCGCTGTGGAGCCCCCAGCCTGATAATTTACTTTCTAAATGGTACACAATTGCAACCAGTTGACAATCAGAAGGACTTGAGTGTGTGGATTACATTTTCACTCAAACCAACACTGAACTGCACGAAGGTGGCCAAGTCAGCCATGTCTGTATTGCAACTCATCAGGCGCGCCTTTATGGGATTGACAAAGACAATTTCTTTGACCCACTTGTCAATTTCTCTAAAATATTTGGATGCTTCGTGCGGCCACCCCTAGCATATGCCATCCAGGCATGAAGACTTTGGACTGTCAAGGATAGTACCGTCTTAGGGAAATTCAAGAGGCAGGCGACAAAAATGACCAAAGGCCTTTGAACGCTAACATACGAAAACAGACTATTGACCCTCAACCTATTTCCCCTTTCCTACAGGCAACTCCGAGGAGATTTCGTATTAACCTTTCGCAGTATGAATGGCCTGGACTGTTGCTTTCGTCCCAATGATTTATTCACTCTGACTAACATGCCTACTTTGCGAAGTCACCCTTTAAAAGTACGCACAGGTAAAGCAAGAGTCGATGGACGCAAGTACTGCTTCAGTAACAGAGTGGTTGCAGCGTGGAACGCTCTGCCCGCGGATGTTGTTCTCTCTACCACCGTGAATTCCTTTAAGCGCAAGCTCTACGCTCCTCAACCCCCCCCCCTTATATTCAAATTGAATGTAATTATACTGCTCACAATAATTGACTAGTATTTTAAGTATATTTTGTCGACTAGCCGATGGCTGCTTGTTTATCCTTATGTCATGGAAACAACGTTTTTTTCATTTTTCAATATGTATCAATGTTTTCTTGACCACTTTGTAACCAATAGGGAGCTCAAAGGCGTTCGCCTATCTTTCCCTTAATAAAACTGAACTGAACTGAAGTTTGCCAGCATTCATACGCAGTCAAATAATCTATTAATTTAAACTACTCTTTTTGAAATAAGTAGAAAGAATAAATCCGAATAAATGTGCCCTGGGCGATGGTAAGCTTTTATTACCCCTGCATGACCTAGCCAATTCTTTTGTGTGAGCTTGAGGGTGACGACGAAGATGAATACACTCACACCTGCGCTTAGCGACCTCAAAAGCCTGCCATCTCCACCACTGGATGCTGTTCGCGTTTGCTGTGGTGTGATCGATCTGCCGCAGACGCCGGGTAGTTTTCGCCTCGCAGCTTGCTTTTCACAGGACTAAGTGCACTAACAGTTACAATCTGCAACTTAATTGTTTGCTTAGCCTCCACGCGTCGACATATTTCCTAAAAACGATTAGCCTGACCTATCGTCCACAGAATTTCATGTGCCTAAATAATAATAAGAAGAATAAGAACAAGAATAAGAATAAGAAGAAGAAGAAGAAGAAGAAGAAGAAGAAGAAGAAGAAGAAGAAGAAGAAGAAGAAGAAGAAGAAGAAGAAGAAGAAGAAGAAGAAGAAGAAGACAAAAAGAAGTGGTAGTAGAAGCAGAATAATAAATAGAAAATAAACAAACATTTTGAATTAGACGGGTTCCCTGCAGGTTCCTGGGAGTATGGGCAAACTAATTGCTTTGAATAATTCCTTTGACCCACTTGTGAAAAACTCGGCGGCCTCAGTGGGAGCTAGTTTCTGAAATGGCCATATCGCTTGCCTTTCTCTTCCAGGCGTTGTTTGCTATTAGGTGTCCACCCTCCGATTGAGTTTAGAAACGAACCGTTTGGAAAAAGTAAGATTAAATGTCAAGGAGTGTGATCAGCGGGAAGAACAGCTGGTTGACATAGAGTTGTGGTTTACTAATATAAAATCCACCGTAAGGGACAGAATTTGACGTGAGTGCGTGAGGTTGGTTTAACAGCTATCACGTTCGTTTTGCACTCTGATAGCGGATGTCACAATGAATGAAGAATTAACTTTCTTTGGCACTCTGCGCTTCCTCCCACATCCAACATCAGAGACGAGAGCGGGGATTCAGTATAATTCTGCAAAAATTCCCATGTTTCAGTTGAAACGTCGGTTGGCAAACACATGTTTTTAGTAATTCATCATCAGGCTGTTACCATTACATGGGGAATTGAATCAGGAGCTATTTACAGAGTTTATACGTATCTTGCGTGGTGATAAGTCATGTTTATCGTTCCAACGCCACCTGTAGGACGGAGTCAGTGAGTTGAGGACGTTGGAGCGGAGATCAGAGGGGGGGAAGGGTTCACTGTGAACGTTGTCTGCATGCTAAATACGCGGAATGCGTGAGATTGTTATCAGGGCGTGCAGGCGGCGTGCTAGTACCCCTTGGAGCCGGCCAGGGAGGAAAGACTGCGTGTATCAACATCTTCTGGCAACAAAGAGCTGGGTTCGCTAACCGAATCACCAAGGCCTCGGCTGCTGCGAGCACCAGTTTGCGTAGGCCTTTAGAGTAGTGTGCTGGTGCCAGTTAAATAATTTTGAAGGCTTCTTTGGCGTTAAACTGGTGTTCGCATCGAGTAAATGTGCGAAAATTGAAATCGAAATTAATTGATTTTTTCCTTTAACTAGCCACGCAAGTATGCATTCGCGTGACCCTCTTGTTTAGATGCCTCGTCTCCGGCAAATGTATCCCGATTCACAGGAGCAAGTAAATAAATAAAGTGACTGAAAAAGCTAAATAGCCCTTCTACACACACAAACCACGAGTTGTTCGCACTTCATGTAGGAGACAACGAACAAGGTCATAACTCCCACTTAAGTGAGATGAGTATTTTATGACACTGAGGTCAGGTTGGCTCGTGGATTATCCTTTCTCTCTAATCGTAGAGCTCAATGAAATGAAAAACTTTTTCAAAGCCATCAGGGCCATCTACGGCCCGTGTATCAAGGGGTCCGCACCGCTGCTCAACACTGACGGCACAACACTGTTGACAGAGAAATCGCAAATTCTGAGGCGCTGGGCCGAGCACTTCAGAAGTGTCCTTAATTGCTAATCAGCCATCTGCGATGCTGCCATTGCCCGCCTCCCTCAAGTGGACTCGAACAATGACCTGGATCTGACGCCTTCCGTACCAGAAACCATCCGGGCCATGCAGCAGATTTCCAGCGGTAAAGCACCGGGATCCGACGCAATCCCACCGGGAGTCTCCAAGCACGGTGGGCCCCGGCTGATGGCAGAACTCACAACACTCTTCCAGGAGATGTGGCGCCAAGGACAAGTTCTTCAGGGTTTCAAAGACGAGACCATCGCCCATCAATATAAACGAAAGGGGAACTGGCAAGTCTGTGATAATCACAGAGGCAGCTCGTTGCTCAACATCGCCGGGAAGATCTTCGCCCGTATCCTTTTCAATCGTCTGAACGGTCACCTAGAGCAGGGTCTGCTCCCGGAAAGCCAATGTGGCTTCCGCCGAAATCGCGGAATGACAGACATGATCTTTGCCGCCCGCCAGCTACAAGAGAAAGGTCAGGAGATGCGAACTCACCTATAAACTACCTTCGTGGTTCTTATGAAAGCCTTTAAAGCGGTGAATCGCGACGGACTGTGGAAAGTCATGCAGAAATTCGGCTTTCCTGAGCGGTTCACGCACATGGTGCATCAGCTTCATGACAGAATGACGGCGTGCGTCACTGACAACAGGACAGTATCCGAAGCATTCGCTGTGAACGACGGAGTGAAGCAGGGCTTCGTATTGGCCCCCACCCTCTTCAGTCTCATTTACTCTGCTACGCTGATGGACGCCGACCGTGATGAGCAAACTGGGATCCGCATCGCCTATAGAACTGATGGACACCTTCTCAACAGTCGACGAATTCAGGCTTTAATTCGTGTGTCTACGACTACAGTCCAAGACTTGCTCTTCGCGGAAGATTGCGCCCTTAACACCGTGAAGGAGGAGGACGTGCAAAGGAGTGATGATGACAGTTCAAACGTCGATTTCGATGAGATCCACCATGGTGCAGGGACGGTGGTGCAGGGACGGTGACTTGCGCATAAATTAGTTTTAAGTGATAGTAGCCTTGCGCTGCAACTACCGCACTCTCCTCCTCCCCCACCTGACCCCAGTGTCACGACAGAGTCAAAAAGACTGGAAATGGGAAAGGGCGCCGGGGGCTGGCGCGGCAGGAGCTACCCCTGGGTGTACCACCACACCTGGCGCAGATCCCACGGAGTGGGAGTGCCATAAAGACCACATTAAGAAGGAGCCATTGCAGCCTGACTGTCAGTCCACCAGTCAGCCACTCCACACAAAACACACATTGGGCTGACCACGCGGTCCGAGTTACCCTGTCAGTTGGCAACCTTCCAAGCCACGGCTTGTAGCGCACCGTGATAGTTTCAAGCGCCTCAGATTGTTTATAGTGAGGAACATGCGCTGAGCTGTCGACCTCACTCTCTCCCCAACCCCCACCATCAGACACTGTCCGAACCGGTCAGTTGCCTGATGTGGGAGTGGTGCGCATTGGCTGATGGATCGGCGTAACCGTCTTCGCGCGCCACAGCACGACCTGGCCCCCATAACGCACACACCAGGATTTACTTAATCAGGGGATAGGGAGGAGCCATTGCCGTCTGACTCTCAGTCCACTGCTCAGCCACTCGACACGCACAGCAAATACACTGGAGCCGACGGCGATGGTCTGGTGTAAGCGTCAGATTGGCAGCCTTCCAAGCCACGGTTTCTAGGAGACCGTGATTTTATCAGGTACGTGATGCTGATTGTGAGGGTGTTTTCTATGTATTAGTGTAGATGGTGTGCGCTGGTGTGGCTTAGCCTCTAGTGGTTTACAACAGGATGTCGTGGAAGCGCATGTGTCCTAATAGGCCCATGCAGTGGGTAAATGAGCGGGAGCAGTGAGGGCAGTGGAGGCGGGCGCGGCGACTGTATGTCGGAGCCCCAGGCACTCGTTCACCAGCCTCCGTGCGATGGATTCGCAGGTGACCGACCAGGCCGATGCATGAGTTGAAGTTTCGGGCACAGTGTGGGCAGGAGAAATCATTAGAGGCTGGGGGATATCATTCATGGTAGTGGGGGTGGCAGGGGCGCTAAGAATGGCAGAAGCTGAGGGTGTGCATGGTGTATCGGTGTTGTCGGCTTTGCGGTGAATTCCGCTGTCATGGATACGCATGTGACCGTATAGGCCTATACGATGAGTGAATACGCGAGGACAGTGAGGGCAGTGGATGCGAAGATCTCTGCTGTGTGTTGGTGCTCCAGGCACTGGTTCACCAGTCTCTGTACGATGGATTCACCCGTGACCGACCAGGCCGATGCGTATGGTGAATGTACAGTCGCATTGAGGACAGTTTAGGAGAGAGTCCCCATCGCTGATGTTGGTGGAAGAAGTGAAGGCGAAGGCAGTGGTGGTTCCGGTGGTGGGGGTTACAGGTGCGGAGTAGAGGGATGTGGGTCTCTATGATGGTGGGAGTAATGGAATTGATGCCAGGAGTGAGGGTTGGGGAGTCTGAAGGAGGGTTGGCAGAATTTGACGTAGAAATTGTAATTGTCGGATTGTTGGTGCATTGTGTCCGAAGATGTCCAACCAGGCTGATTCGCGCGCGGAAGATAGGTCGACAGCGCGGGCATGTTGGCAGGGCTTGGGCATCGAATATGTTGGTCCGGGGCGCTGGTGACTTTCGTGCCACTGTTTTGGCCTTGGCGGCAGCAACCCGGTTGGCCTCATAGATTGCTGAACAAGTCTTCACGGACCTTCTCCATGCCGGTCTATCCTGTGTGAGGTCCTCCCAGGTCACCGAGTTTATTTGCAGTTGCTTCAGCGATTTCTTCAAAGTGTCCTTGTAGCGTCATTTTTGACCTCCGTGTCGGCGAGCACCCGTAGCGACATCTCCATAGAAAAGTCGTTTGGGTAGTCACTCGTCATCCATCTTTACCAGGTGGCCGCTCCATCACAGTTGCACTTGCCTCAGCATGGCATGGATGCTGAGGATTCCGGTCCGCTCCAGGACTTCCGCGTCCGGGATCCTGTCTTGCCATCTCAGCTTCAGTATTCTGTGGAGGCAGCTGAAATGAAAGTGATTCAGCTTACTGGCTTGGTTCGAGTAGACGGTCCAGGTCTCCACTCCGTAAAGGACTGTCGTGAAGACGACGGCCTTGTACATCTTCAGTTCGGTGTTTAGGTGAATACCGTGGCGATTCCACCCGGAGGCCTGCAGCCGGCCGAAGTCCTGACTAGCTTTGGTGATCCGTTGGGCAACCTCGTCATCGATTCTCGTGTTGCGTGACAGCGTGCTTCCTAGATAAGCGAAGGTTTCCAAGTTTTTGAGTTGAGCACCGTTGACATTGATTCGCGGAGCATTGTATTCCGCGCTGAGTGGCGGCTGGTGCATGGCAACCGGCCCAGTCTGCAGCGAAGATGTCCATACTCCTTTGCATGTCCTTCTCTGTCCCGTTGTTAAGGGCGCAGTCGTTCGAAATGAAAGTTATGGACTGTAGTCATAGATACGCGCGTTGAAACCTGCATAAGCCGACTGTTGAGAAGGTGTCCATCAGTTATATAGGCAATGCGGATCCCAGGCTGCTCATCACGGTAGGCGTCCATCAGCATAGCCAAGAACATGAGACTGAACAGGGTGGGAACCAATACGCAGCCCTGCTTCACTCCGTTGGTCACTGCGAATGCTTCGGATACCTTCCCGTTGTCAGTGGCGCGCACTGTCATCCCGTCATGAAGCTGACGCACCATGTGCATGAACCGCTCAGGACAGCCAAATTTCTGCAAGACTTACCACAGTCCATCGCAATTCACTGTGTCAAAGGCTTTCATCAGATTCACGAAGGTAGTGTATAGGTGAGTTCCGCATCTCCCGGACACTTCTCTTGTAGCTGGCGGGCGGTAAAGATCATATCGGTTGTTCCGCAGTGGCGGCGGAAGCACACTTGGCTTTCCGGGAGCAGGCCCTGCTCTAGGTGACCGTTCAGACGATTAAGAAGGATACGGGCGAAGATTTTCCCGGCGATGTTGAGCAACGAGATGCCTCTGTGATTATCCCAGAGTTCCAGTTCCCTTCCGTTTGTAGAGATGGAAGATGGTCACATCTTTGAAATCCTGAGGAACTTTTCCTTGGTGTTACCTCCTCTCGAAGGTTGTTGTGAGTTCTGTCATTAGCCGGTGCCCACCGTGCTTGAAGACTTCCGGTGGGATTTTGTCGGATCCCGGTGCTTTACCGCTCGAAATCTGCTGCACGGCCCGGATGTTTTCTGGTAGGGAAGGCGGCAGATGCAGGCCATTGTTCATGTCCACTTGAGGGAGGCGGGCAATGGCAGCATCGGAGATGGCTGATGAGCAATTAAGGACACTTCTGAAGTGCTCGGCCAGCGCTTCAGAATTTGCGATTTCTCTGTCAGCAGTGTTGTGCCGTCAGAGCTGAGCAGCGGTGCGGTCAACTTGATACACGGGCCGTAGATGGCCTTGATGGCTTTGAAAAAGTTTTTCATTTCATTGCGGTCCACATACCCCTGGATTTCCTCAGCCTTTCGGATCATCCAGGCATCCTGCATCTCCCGCAGCTGTGACCGTACAAGGCGGCGGCATCTGAAAAAGGCTGCTTTGGAGGTGTCAGTCCACAGGTCCATGTAGGCTTTTTGTAGTCCATTCCTCTCCGCGAGTAAGTTGCTGATGTCGGCGTCATTGTCGTCAAACCAGTCCTGGATTTGACGGCATGCGCGTCCGAGGATGTCGTGGGCGGTGAACTGGATGACATTTCGCAGTTGGCACCATCGTGTTTCCATGGTGCCGTAATTATCTGGAGCATGCAGGTTCTCCATGTTCTCGGTTATTTGGTTGCTGAAATCAAAAAATTGAGCAGGCAAAGTCAATAAAAGAGTATTTAACTTAACTGGCAACCTCTTACCTTGGGGCATTCGTCGGGGTTGCATTCGGAGCCTCATCTGGAAAATGACGAGGCGGTGATCTGTCCAACCATCAGCATCGCGGATTGCCTAGGTTACCAGCACGTTCTGTCGGTCTCGCCTCCGGACGAGAACATAGTCCAGCAGATGCCAGCGCCACGACCGAGGGTGCATCCATGTGACCTTCTCCCGCGTCGGAAGGCGGAAGTAGGTGTTGGTCAGCAGGAGACGGTGTTCCGCACACGTGCGCAGAAGAAGGAGGCCGTTATCGTTACAGCTACCGAGACCGTGGGGACCCAGGACTCCCTAACAGACAGCGTGGTCCGTCCCGACGCGGGCGTTGAAGTCACCAACGACAATTAACTTGTCCACCTTCGGCACAGTCGCCAGCAGGGTGTGCAGGTCCTCGTAGAATTTGTCCTTCGCCGCATCGGATCTCGTCATTGGGGGAGCGTAGACGCTGATGTTGAAGGCAAGCTTGTCTCCACGTAGAGGTAGACGGAGGCTCATCAGGCGATCATTGATACCCTGTGGCAGACAGGGCAGACGTCCCACGATGTCTTTCCGGATGGCAAAGGCAACACCAGCGTCGCGTCGCTCTGCCTTTGGCCGGCCGCTCCAGAAGAAGATGTAGCCAGCACCCACCTCCTCCAGCTGACCCTGCTCAGAGAATCGAGTCTCGCTGAGAGCAGCAATGTCCACCTTGTAGCGCGCCATTTCCCGAGTGACTAGCGCCGTCCTCCGTTCCGGCCAGTCGCTCCTAGGATTGTCTAAAAGGGAACGAACAGTCCAGGCTGCTAGTGTGAGTGGACTCACCCGAGCAGCCTGGGGGGTATGGCGAGGTGGATGGGACGGGGGCATTGTTGTTTGTTTGAGTTTTACGACCACGTATTTTGCGATCTGCGAGCCGCGGCCGGCTGCAGAAGACGTAATAACCACATTTGTTTAGGGCACCTTATCTAGCGAGGAGTCAAGCAGTGCTGTGCCTAAATAAGGCAGCTCGGACATCCCAGATGGCTGCTGAACTCCACTATAGGCCACGATTTTTTTTAATTGGAGAACGACCTGAGTTAGCCTGGGCCGCCTACGGTGTTGCTGTCGCCCCCAACGTAGGACTTTTTGAGATGGGGAGGTAGTGAGTTTGGGAGTCAGACATACCGGGTGTGGAGGCACACACAACACCGGAAACCCTCACCTGGTTTAGCCCGCCGGTCGTTACGGTTGCCCGCGGTGTGGCCGCTGGGAAGAACCCAACTTCGAGGAGCCAACGGTGAGAGTTGGGCACCAGTTAGAATAGGCCATAGCAGCATTCACCAACTGTACGAGACAAATGGCGCGACCAAATGCTATCTGTGTGGAGCTACCCCTAACGAGTACCCCTAACTAGTACACATGCACCCCATGCAAAGAAGTATGGACCTCTTCGCTGCAGGCTGCGCATATTTTGGATTAACAATCAGTACAGCCAAAAACGTTGTCATGCACCAGCCGCACCCCAGCGTGGAATACCATGCTCCCCGAATCAATGTCAAAGGTACTCAACTCAAAAACGTGTAAAACTTCGCTTATCTAGGAAGAACGCTGTCACGCAACACGAGAATGTATGGACGAGGTTGCCCAACGGATCTCCAAAGCTAGTCAGGACTTCGGCCGGCTGCAGGCCTCCGTGTTGAATCGCCACGGTATTAACCTGAACACCAAACTGAAGATGTACAAGGCCATCGTTTTGACGACACTCCAGTATGGAGCGGAGGCCTGGATCATCTACTCGAACCAAGCCAGGAAGCTGAATCACTTTCATTTCAGCTGCCTCCGCAGAATACTGAAGCTGAGATGGCAAGACAGGATCCCGGACGCGGAAGTCCTGGAGCGGACCGGAATCCTCAGCATCCACGCCATGCTGAGGCAAGTGCAACTGTGATGGAGCGGCCACCTGGTAAAGATGGATGACGAGTGACTACCCAAACGACTTTTCTACGGCGATATCGCTACGGGTGCTCGCTGACAGGGACGTCAAAAACGACGCTACAAGGACACTGTGAAGAAATCGCTAAAGCAAATGCAAATCAACCCAGCTACCTGGGAGGACCTCACCCAGGATAGACCGGCATGGAGAAAATCCGTGAAGACTTGTTCAGCAATCTATAAGGCCAACCGAATCGCCACCGTCAAGGCCAAAGAGCGGCACGAAAGTCAACAGCACCCGGAACAATATCGCCAATGCCCAGACCCTTGCACATGCCCGCCCTGTCAACGCATCTTCCGTGTGCGAATCGGCCTGGTTGGACATCTTCGGACGCAATGCACCAACAATCTGACAATTCTAACTTCTACGTCAAATTCTGCCAACCCTCCTTCAGACTTCCCCACCCTCACTCCTGGCATCAATTCCATTACTCACACCATCATAGAGACCACATCCCTCTACTCATCACCTGTTACCCCCACCACCGCAACCATCACTGCCTTCGCCGTCACTACGACTACCACCACCATCTGCAATGGGGACTCTGTCCTAAACTGTCCTCAATGCGACTGCACATTCACCTTACGCATCGGCCTGGTCGGTCACTGGGGAATCCATCGTACAGATTGGTGAACCAGTGCCTGAAACACCAACACACACAGCAGAGATCTCCGCATCCACTACCCTCACTGTCCTCGCGCATTTACTCATCGCATGGGCCTATTCGGTCACATGCGCATCCATGACAGTGGAATTCACCGCAAATCCCACAACACCGATACATCATGCACACCCTCTGCTTCTGCCACCTGTGGTCAACCACCAGAGGCTAAGCCACACCAGCGCACACCATCTACACTAAAACATAGACAACACCCTCACAATCAGCATCACGTACCTGATAAAATCACGGTCTCGTAGAAACCGTGGCTTGGAAGGCTGCCAATCTGACGCTTACACCAGACCACACCGTCGGCCCAGTGTATTTGCTGTGCGTGTCAAGTGGCTGAGCAGTGGACTGGGAGTCAGACGGCAATGGCTCCTACATATCCCCTGATTTAGTAAATCCTGGTGTGTGCGTTATGGGGGCCAGGTCGTGCTGTGGCGTGCGAAGATGGGTACGCCGACCCATCAGCCAATGCGCCCACTCCCACCTCACACAACTGACTGGCTCGGATGGTGGTCCGATTGTGGAGGTGGGAGACAGAGAGTGAGGTCAACAGCTCATCGCATTTTTCTCACTATAACAATCTGAAGCGCTTGAAACTATCACGGTGCGCTAAAAGCCGTGGCTTGGAAGGTTGCCAACTGATGGGATAACTCGGACCACGCGGTCAGCCCAATGTGTGTTTTGTGTGGAGTGGCTGACTGGCGGACTGACAGTCAGGCTGCAATGGCTCCTTCTTAATGTGGTCTTTATGGCACTCCCACTCCGTGGGATCCGAGCCAGGTGTGGTGGTACACCCAGGGGTGGCTCCGGCCGCACCAGCCACCTTCGCCCTCTCCCATCTCCGGTCTTCTTGACTCTGTCTTGACACCGGGCTCAGGTGGGGGAGGAGGAGAGAGTGCGGTAGCTGCAGCGCAAGGCTACTATCAGTTAAAACTAATTCACGCGCAAGTCACCGTCCCTGCACCACCTGGTGGGGAGCATACGGGGGACCTCGTCGAAATCGACGGTCGAACTGTCATGCGTGTGTGTCTTGTCCTTTCCAAGCTGGACTGAACACTCCGCCGACCAGGTTGGGGTTTTTTACGGACAATCCTACGAAACCGCCGCTTTCTGTTTTTCGCTACACCTCACCACAAAACAATTCACCCGCCTTCTGTGTTGCTTCCTGTCGGTCTGATGGGTTTGCTTCGCGGATCGCCAGGGTGGCGTACACTGTTAGTGTTATCGCACGTTGCCATTGCCACCCCCACTGACCACTGATTATTGCCCTGTTCCCTGTCCAGACACCTCATCAAGGGAGGCTGCCAACTACCCATCCTGTGGTGCCACACTTGCTGTTGATGTCTACAACACTTGTGCTGCCGAACGCATCTACAAGACATTGACCTATCTCAATACTGATCCATGGCAGCTGGACGAAACGAGCGACGTTCGCGTAGTGCATGTGCTTATGTTCACCGGCTGCAGTTGGCGTTATATTCAGCGCAGTTTCTGACTTATTTATCACTCCTCCAACTACTACTACGTCCATGTCGACAAAAAGAGTGAATACTTGTATTCAAAGTTCCAGAAGGTGGCCCAACTCCTGCCCAATAATGTCTACGTGACGTCAAATCGTCGGAACCCGGTGTGGGGAGAGCCAGAATTGTTGTCTCTCGTGCTCAATATAATGCAAGACCTACTGGCAAACTTCCATTCATGGAAATGGGACTTTTTGATCAACCTGAGTGAGAAGGATATACCCATTGCGTAAGCTGAATTATAACCACCTCTACCCTCTTGTATGCTTCCGTTAGACTGTTTGTTTTAATCCTTTTTTACCGAATCGTAAATGAGATAACTAAACGGACCTGTATCCGGGGTCCCGATTACCTCCAGGCATGAGCAAAACATTTTGATGAGTAAAGAGGCAGACCGGTCGATAACCGGAAAAATTTGTTTATTATTCGGAACTTTCGAACTCGTACAGGAGTCCATCATCCGAGATAATAGCAACAGAAAAAAAATACACTTATACAACAAAACAGAATAATTTGACCGTCGAGTTCGACTATGCCCACTGTGTGGTCCACAGCATTGTGGTGCAGGAATGGTGACTTACGCGTGAGAGTAGACTTTCGCTGCCTCTACCACACTCTCCCCCCTCCCCCACCTAGACCCACTGTCATAACCAAGTCAGGAAACCGGGGGCGGGGGGGGGCGTAGTTGACTGCCGCGGCCGGAGCCGCCCCTAGGCGTGCAGCCACACCTGACTCGGTTCCCACGCTGCACTATTCATTCACCCATAGGCACGGAGATATCGAGCAAGCTGCCGACAGGGATTAATGTTCTACTCAATTATTCGGATAAGTCGGAACGCCAGTCGAGATGATAACTCCTCAAGGCCACTATCGGATTGGTCCAATTGCCCTACATACCCTACCTCATGAAACCTCGTGGATTTTATGAGATAGGGCACGCTATGCGAAATCAGTCCACACTGCGTCCCCAAAGTTTTACAGGAGTAAAAAAAGCGGCCGTTCTCAAAAAGAAGACCTATTGTGGTTCAAAAGTTAATATTACGTGGTTTAGAATAACTATTTTTTTTAGAAAAGTGGCAACTTCCGAAAACTTGATAAATCGAGTTAGCTAATTAACCTAAAGTTATAAATATACAAAATGCTTGTCCATATAAACAAACGAGTAAATAAAACACCAGAAGTAGAGTTACTTTTGAAAACAGTTCTTTAGCATATGTTCTGCGGAAGTGGTCTTCCAGATAGAAGGGCAATGGAAAGTATGGCTGTTACCGAACAGCATAAATTTCGAGCATACCTTCCTACACGTTTTCACGGGAGTTTTGGGGGTTTCTTCTTCCGTCCATACATTGTTTAAGCTGCGTTTGACTAAGGCAAACAGATTCGCACTTGATTGCACTGACAGAGACGCCACAGGAATAAAATATTTCATAAGCTGACATGTTAATAGGCCTGTCAGTGACTAATAAATGTAAATATGATTGTTAGGTAAAATCGTAAACGTACCGCTTAAGGCACATTAAGAGGACCTTCTTCATAATTATTTGGGGTGTTGAATTACGATGAGTTTCAGCTTGTCTTGAAGTGTTAGTAAATACCTTACCTTTTCCTGTGCGTTCTGGCTAATGCTCATAAATGTAGATTCTGTTTTATGTGCTTATCAAAACCTTCAAAATAGGATATTTCTGAAAAGCATCTACCGAAATATTGAATTTTGAGACAGTCTTTCTAATGCAGCTGGCCGTTTGGGTCATATTTGTAGACTCACCCAAGCATAAAAACTCATTGCCGAAGAGAATAAATGCCCACAACATAATTCGGCAATTACTATGACTAAGATCGATTTTAAAAACTCTTATAATAAGTTACCTCTTTAAAAAAACACTTGAATTAGATCTTTCGTTGTCGAATGTCTACGCACGCAGGCGTTTTCCATTATCAAGTCAAGGAAAAAAGGGGAAAATCGAACAGTTTTTCGACTTCGCTAAAAAATAAGGGATACACTGTCTGTTGAAAATGAAAGAACTCACTTATTTCTTTCTATTGGACCGTTTTTCACCCTGCTTGCTTACATTTTGACCCAGTTATAAGATTGCGAATGCACAACGACGTGGCCAAATATGTAATACGATTTTGAGAAATGTCAATCGTCTGCCCTTTCCGCTTCAATTTTCCGTATTCATTGATAGTAAACTGCACATATATATTGTCTGGACTTCTGATAGAGAAAAATGATTGCATGTGGTGGCTTTTCCTATATATGCTCGTTTACACGATACCCTCATACAAGATTATTACTGGTTTTTTGCATAAGAAGTCGTAAATTTGCAAAACTGAATTTTTAAGATTATATTCTTCCTTGTTTTCCGGAAACAATGCGGTTTGCTCATATCTCCATTTACCTGGTTTTCGTGAAAGCAAGATCAAATTTTCTACTATCTGAAGGGATATTTTTAAACATTTTCTAGCTCATGTTATTCCTTTATAGTACCAAGTACTCAACAAAAAAGTTTTGTTTAGAAGGTTCAATAACGTAGGAAAACACCTGGAAATCAAGAAACATCGAATTTGGTCCCATATTTGCCCAGTATTTCCTTCAATAAACAGAAATGAAATGAACTCTTCCTCAATAACCAGCATTTTGCGCCTGAAAACAGTGCAAAATACACAATTAATGACTTCAAATGTGTCCCATGCTACCACCTTAAATTTTGAGGCTGACATTTCATGAGTTAGGCAATTTATTTTATATACTCGTACGTTCGTTTTACCTTAAATACGCTGAAATAAGATATCCATTGACTACTTCTCTTCCAACTTTGCTGTTGAGTTCTCCTTGGGGATTCGATCGAGTTGTTGGACGGCGACCCTCAAGGCTTGAGACAAAATTATAACATGGTGGTGATTGGTCAGGCCTCTGTATATTGGAGTGGACCGGAGCGGACCGGAATCCTCAGCATCCACGCTATGCTGAGGCAGGTGCAACTGCGATGGAGCGGCCACCTGGTAAGAATGGACGACGAGCGACTACCCAAACGACTTTTCTATGGAGATGTCGCTACGGGTGCTCGCCGACAGGGAGGCCAAAACCGACGCTACAAGGATACTTTGAAGAAATCGCTAAAGCAACAGCAAATCAACCCGGTGACCTGGGAGGACCTCACCCAGGAGAGACCAGGCATGGAGAAGATCTGTGAAGACTGGCTCAGCAATCAATGAAGGCAACCGGATCGCAGCCGCCAAGGCCAAAAGAACGGCACGAAAGTCATCAGCGCCACGGACCAACATAGTCGATGCCCAGCCTCGGCCAACATGCCCACGCTGTCAACGTATCTTCCGCGCGCGAATCGGCCTGGTTGGACATCTTCGGACGCAATGCACCAACAATCCGACAATTCCAATTTCTACGTCAAATTCTACCAACCCTCATTCAGACTCCCCTACCCTCACTCCTGGCATCAATTCCATTACTCACACCATCATAGAGACCACATCCCTCAACTCATCGCCTGTTACCCCCACCCCACAACCATCACTGCCTTCGCCGTCACTACCACCACCACCATCTGCAATGGGGACCCTCTCCTAAATTGTCCTCAATGTGACCGCACATTCACTCACGCATCGGCCTGGTCGGTCACTTGTGAATCTGTCGTACAGAGACTGGTGAACCAGGGCCTGGAGCACCAACACACAGCAGAGATCACCGCCTCCACTGCCATCACTGTCCTCGCGCATTCACTGATCGCCTGGGCCTATTCAGTAACATGCGCATCCATGACAGTGGAATTCACCGCAATGCTGACAGCACCGATACACCACGCACACTTTTCGCTCCTACCATTCTTACCGCCACTGCCAGCCCCACTACCATAAATGACATCCCCCAGCCTCTACCAATTTTTCCTGCCCACACTGCGCCCGCAACTTCAACTCACGCATCAGCCTGGTCGGTCGCCTGCGAATCCATCGCACGGAAGCTGGTGAACCAGTGCCTGGGGCTCCGACATACAGTCGCCGCGCCCACCTCCACTGCTCCCGCACAGTTACACGCCAAATGGGCCTATTAGGACACCTGCGCCGCCATGACAACCTGCGGTAAACCACCGGAGACTTAGCAACATCAGCGCACATCATCTACACTTATACATAGACAACACTCTCACAATCATCAAAATGTACCTAATAAGGTCACGGTGTCCTAGAAACCGTGGCTTGGAAGGTTGCCAATCTGACGCTTACACTAGACCACGCCGTCAGCCCAGTGTATGTGTTGTGTGTGTCGAGTGGCTGACCAATGGACTGGGGTCAGACGGCGATGGCTCCTCCATATCCCCTAAGTAAATGAATCCTGGTGTGTGTGTTAGGGGGGCCGGTCATGCTGTGCCGCGTGAAGACGGGTAAGCCGACCCGTCAGCCAATGCGCCCACACCCACATCAGACAACCGACTGGCTCGGACAGTGGTCTGATTTTGGGGGTTGGGGAGAGAGTGAGGTCAACAGCTTAGCGCATTTTTCTCACTATAAACAATCTGAGGCACTTGAAACTATCAAGGTGCGCTAAAAGCCGTGGCTTGGAAGGTTGTAAACTGACGGAATAACTCGGACCACGTGGTCAGCCCAATGTGTGTTTTGTATGGAGTGGCTGTCTGGCGGACTGAGCGTCAGGCTGCAATGGCTCCTTCTTAATGTGGCCTTTATGGCACTCCCACTCCATGGGATCCGATCCAGGTGGGGTGGTACACCCAGGGGCGGCTACGGCCGCGCCAACCACCTGCGCCTTCTTCCATATCCGGTCTTCTTGACTCTGTATTGACACCGGGATCAGGTGGGGGAGGAGGAGAGAGTGCGGTAGCTGCAGCGCAAGGTTACTTTCACTTTAAACTAATTCATGCGCAAGTCACCGTCCCTGTACCACCTTGTGTGGAGCATACGGTGGGCCTCGTCAAAATCGATGGTCAAACTGTCGAGAGCTCAGGTTGTGGGTCTCGGATGTTTGGTTGTGCGGCGTATAAAGGTATCGTGTCAATGGTGTTTTTGCTAGTTCACCTAATTTGTTGCCATTAAAAAGCAGATTGAAACTACGCTTTTTATCCGTTATTATTTTCTTTTTGCATTAGTTCTTCTGCTGAAGATAGTTTGGGGCAGGCAATTTCCTTCTGTCTGTTCTCCATATCTTTTTCGGTTAAATGTCATGCGCTAAGTGATTGCCTTTGGTTGTATCTGTAGGAGTAGGAATCCCCGGAATACCCCTGGCATTGTGTTAGTTTGCAGGGATCTAAGCTTTAGGGTTAAGGTTTGGTTTAGAGTTAAGTTTAGGGTCATTTTCCCCATTTGTGTAAAGCCCGGTGCCCCTGTCAGCAGCGCACTCACGACAGCAAGGCTTTAATATAGTGTTGCCCTTGCTCTTATGGTTTCGCATTACAGCGTTACCGCCATTGCGTTTTTCATAGCTGGGTCACATCTGCCAAAACAACTAGGGCTAGGATACAGAGAAATGTACCCTTCCGTTCAGCTGGTGATGAGACTAAGCACACTTAATACAGGTCACTTTTCTCTAAAGTTGAGGATTATTTTTAAGGGTAAGGCTAGTGGTTTGCCAAGGTCAATGTTAGTGTTAAGTTTAAGTTTATGGTCAGGTAGGGTTAAGATTAGGATTATGGTTAAGGTTTGGGTAAGGTTTATTGGTAGGCTTAGGAGACATGAATATTTTCCCTTCCTGGAATTTAGCATAAAGCCAGCTTTATGACGCGGGGACATTTTTACTCCCGTTTTCTGATAGGGAGGATGAAATATAAAAATTTCGTCAGATCAATGAGCTAGTGAACTCAGAAAAACAAAATGAAACTAACCACTTGACGAAATAGTATTAAAAAGCGCACGCAGAGGGCGTTTGGGATAGTGTCACTCTAGGCAGAGGGAAGGGTAGCCTTCCGTACCTTATTGCATTCAATTTCTGTGAAGTTAACATTTTCGATGGAAGTCGACTCCGTTCTGGTGTTATCCGTTACTGTTCCTATCCACATCACGTGAGACAACCACCTATGCTTGTCGTGACTGTAAGGGTCAAGTGCCATGGTTCTGATGTAAACACTGTTAGGCCCAAGACGGACTCGCCGTAAACACGACCACCATTCTTGGTGGTTGTTACTCTCGTATTTTGTACTTTTTTACTTGACTCGGATGATAATAGAGACGCCAAATTTTACGCTTACACGATACGCGTTGAGAGTCGCGTATATTATATGACCATCGTTTGGATTGCAGAATAGGGAAAATGTGGCGACCTCTTCTCTGGCGACTTCTTTTATGACTGCATATATCCTTGTTCATCACTGGAAAGTCGTTCTATCCGGTTGTCTTCTCGTTACTTATTCACTCGAAATTAAGTTTTGATCTCTCGTCATGTGGGTTAGCTGAAGTTCCAGGATTTGAAATGCAGCTTCCGGCCACCAGTAGTTTGCTGGCTTCTGATCAACAGGCCACGGGTTCGAGCCTCAGGTGTTGCATCGCCTGGGGTTGAGTACGACTGGCTGCTGACGGCTAATAAGACAGAAATGGCCATTCCAGTCTCCCTTGTCTTTGTCCGCATTGCTAATCAGTGTTTGGTGTCTTCCGCAGAGCGGTGCTGCTGCACTTCCCTGTGGTAAGTCGACTGGCCCAAAAGTATGGTTACTGTTACTGTAGAAGCGGGTACGATCGCGATGTTACCGTCAGCTTATAAACTCTTATGTGTCAGTTGTTCTTTTCCTGGAAAGCCTGAGAAAACTCCTCGTGGGTTTACTAGGATGCAGAATATTTTATGTCTCAAAAAGCTTACAGCGGTCCTTTCAAACGCTGAGAGAACAGATCAAAGTTATGGTCTCATTGAAAGATAAGTTAAGGTCTTTGGATTGAGGAGGAAGTTAAACGTTTCAACGAAGATTATCTTACCCAGAGCAGTGTGAAGCATGCCTAGAAGGTTATTTACAGCCTAAAAACTCGGGGTTATCAAGAAACTGACTCACGAATAACTGGGCGTTGCAAATGACGCCGCAGCATATCGAAACCCATGTGCTTAAAAGCGGCTGTGTGTATTTACTTTGACACGCCACTGCTTGTCACTGGTGTGTTGTAAATGGGATTCTTGATAAACTTCCGCAAGAAACGGAAACACCGAATTCGATGACTGGCAATATAGGTGGCCGATGAATGGCCCCGCCTCTTTGTGGACGTCTTACCAGAAGAACCAATGACAATAATGTTCTAAAATTGCCATCTGTATGTCTTCCCGCATTGCCTCCGCCTCTGGGTAGACAGCGGGTCGCGAAATGTCTGCGTATATGCTGGTTCGGTGCAGAAATTTCCGGCTAAGCGGTTTTTTAAAGGGCCCCGACACACTAACTTAGGATCTATTGTCAGTGTTCTCGACCCTGGACTTTCTGTCCTCAAAAAGGCCATGTTTATTTGTTATCGTTTCATGGGACGCGGAACGTAGTCTGTATCGCATGGCCGAAACGACCACAGCATCGTAATGAAAGGAATTTGTCATGCAAATAACCGAAGGCACGAAGAGGGAGTTAGAGGAAGTTTTCTAGGCCCTCCTGGTGTTTCTGCCGAAGTCAGATGAATGTCTTGGGCAGAAAGCATGTCTCGACAGAAAGCATGTCACCCGGAAAAAAGTGTTTGGTCGTTACTGACAGTTAACCGCGAAGCTATCGGACACCCTCTGCTGAGGACCCCAACAATCTATGATAGGAAACGTACAGGATATCAGATCTAGTGATCCTTTTTTCAATTTCTGATGACCATTGATCATGAATAAGATAAATTGTGAGTAAATAAGTACTCCGATCGAGCACCGGAACACTTGCTTTATTATTCTCAGTTTTCGAACTCGGGTGGGAGTCCATCGTCAGAGATAGCAGAAGCAACAGAAATGTCTGCACTTATAAGATGCATAAGCCAATCATTGACCAAGAATGCACGTCTGAAGTTGTCTGCGCAAGACTCTGTAGGCAGGCGCAAGATCGATAAGACGATTGATTGAGTTCCTATCCGGAGGCCAGGTTTTAATCAATTCTTTGCTTGTTTTGCTTCCGGTGTGAACGATCGTCTTGTTGCCTACGAACTTGAACACATGGCCCATTTCGTAGGGATAGGCAGTTACTTGCGAAAATTCGTCACCAGGTCTCACAGTCAGTTTATGTTCAGGTAGGCGTGCTCCGAGCAAGCGTTCAATCTGACCTGCGTAGTTTCAAGGATAGTTTGGGCATAGCATGCCATACAATAACCTGGCTTGCTTCTTTGGATATAGTCAGTCTTTAATTTTTTCTCCCTACTACGCATGGTCGACTTGGGTCAGTTTGCCATTCCATCACCTAGTTCCACAACAATGGGTTTAATTGCTTACCCTATGCGACACTTTTGCGGACCGCACTGTAACCTTTAACAATTTAGTTGCTCCGTGTTTTAACGGATATTGAACGAGCTTAAGGATGATCACCATCTGCTCTATTCAGGCAAACAATCCGAGTTCATCTTTACCTAGGACCTGAGGCGGACAAGGTGCGAAGACCCGAATTTTCTGCCTTCGTACAAGCTAACATCAGACCAACCACCAACATGTGAAAAATGGGTATGATGACTCAACCAGCGTCAACTCTCAAGTACACAGTAGTCATGGTAAATGTCAATGGCGATCGCCCTCACAGAGGTAGACTAATTCTATTACCTAGATGACACTATGTCACGATGGTGGGTTTACAAGCTCAAACCCTAAGGTCAAGCATACCTTGATAGATTACAGTGAACACCTAAGCCGAGGGAGAAATCCCAAATAATTGTACCAAAAGTGACATATACTGAGTAAAAATGCAGACAAAGACAAGAGGGACTAAAATGACTATTTCTAGCTCATTTGCAGTCATTAGCCAGTCATCTCAACCCCAAGTTGTGCCCCATCCGACGCTCGGACCCGCGATCTGTTGATCAGAAGTCCAAGGCTCTAACCATTGAGCCACAGGCTCGTTGTCTTGCTGGTTTAGATCGGCAATATTGACATCCGTTGAGCGTTCATCAATGAGTGACAGACACTGCTGACAAAGTATATGCTTAGCCTCGCTATAACGCTATGGTAGATGCAATTACTATGAAGCGGTCACGTCATAAGGGCAACTGGTGATCGCATGCCAAAACGGCTCTCTCAAGGGCTTTTGAGGAGTTTTTTTTCATCTGCTGGCTCCTCTGCTCTCCAAATAGGAAAGTTCGTTAGCAGGCTGCATCCACCCCATTTTCATAAACTCAATAACTTCGTCTTTTCCTTTTCTTTATACCGGTAATGTTCGATTTAATGCATTTAAATATTTGAAAAAATGGAGGCAGTTAAATTCTCCGTAGCATAAAAAACCTACCTCGGTGAGCTATTTCTTCCTCTCATTTCATGGCTGCCAACTGGTGGGGAAAAATTGCCTCTTGAAAAAATTTAGATGAGCAGTTTTACATAAGTCATTTTCGGCGTCCTTCATTTCTGAGGCATGCGAGACTGCAGACTGGCATAGCGTCATGCTAGCCAATGCGTCGAGTTTACTTACCAGTCGAAACTTACTGGTGTTTGCTTATGTGTGTGAGTGAATAAAGTTGATTAGACACGCGGTTCCCCAAACGACCAAAGATTCATGGCCTATAAATTTTCAAAATACAGTTGGCTCATGAATCACATTACGGAACATATTCACTCTTTGAGCCTTGGGGTCCACTCTCAAGCTCCACAGGTTCAATACTCAGGGGCTGGACATGGCTAGCTGATTATAGTTAATAACCCAGAAATGGTAGTTTCAGTTCAAAACTGGTTGGATAACTACGCCCTACTCAGTAGTGAGGCTGTGCCTTAATAGAATAGCATTGCTAGCGCTAGGGGTAATTGGAGCCGCTGAATATGCGGAAGGTGTGTATCATGTCTTGAGGCACGCGTTTATGGCATAGTTTATTTTGTCAGTCACAGCGCCCACGCCCGCCTCCAGGGGTCTGACTCGCAATGGAACCCAGTAAGTGTGGTAAGACAGAGTGAATTTGAATCAGTGCAAGTCCCCTATCTGTGATCCGTCTTGACAAGCGTGATTTGCAGTACCGCACGTTAAGCCTTACTAGACCCTCATGTCTGATCAAATATGTATAAGTGACATGAAAAGTTATGCGTCATCGTGCTTCATACAGTGATTTAATTCTAACGATATCTCGGAGAGTCATGGCGGTTGGTGCATTTACCTATTTATAGTGAGGAATCGAGCGCCTGATTGAATTATCTCTCTCTTTTCTCTCACACCCTCATTAGTAGTTTCTGACTGACAATATGCTTTGCGCAGTAATTGACATGACCTGCCGTATCACTCTAACGTGCACCAAACACGCACTCAGCTCTCATAAAATTTCTGGGTGCTTCAAATGCAACATCAAAAAGGGGTTATCGCAGTCTGAAGGAGAGTCGAGTTGTCTTGTCGGTTTCCAGTCTAGCAGGCCGCAAAGTAATTGCGCCAGGATTATTTCACTGGTAAATCCACCATTTATTGAGGACGGATTCCACCTAGTGTGTCGGCATCGTTATCTTCTCCCTCTCCCGATCTCAAGTTTGTTATCTGAGTCTGTAAAGCGTTCTGTGATTCGATTGGGCGTCTTCCGCGTATAACGCGGCTCTGTAGAGCCTGACAACCGCATGAAATGAATCAGTAAAATCCCGTTTTTTGTTCCTGTGGTGCAGCAGGATAGCCCTTTTAGGAGCGTACAATAACAAGACCATATGGCAGTTCGACCGTCGATTTCGACGAGGTCCACCGTATGCTCCACACCAGGTGGTGCAGGGACGGTGACTTGCGCGTGAATTAGTTTTAAGTGATAGTAGCCTTGCGCTGCAGCTACCGCACTCTCTCCTCCTCCCCACCTGAGTCCGGTGTCAAGACAGAGTCAAGAAGACCGGAGATGGGAGAGGGCGCAGGTGGCTGGCGCGGCCTAAGCCGCCCCTGGGCGTGCCACCACACCTGGCTCGGATCCCACGGAGTGGGAGTGCCATAAAGGCCACATTAAGAAGGAGCCATTGCAACCTGACTCTCAGTCCGCCAGTCAGCCACTCCACACAAAAAACACATTGGGCTGACCACGCGGTCCGAGTTATCCCGTCAGTTGGCAACCTTCCAAGCCACGGCTTTTAGCGCACCGTGATAGTTTCAAGCGCGTCAGATTGTTTATAGTGAGGAAAAATACGCTGAGCTCTCGACCTCACTCTTCCCCCACCCCCCACAATCAGACCACTGTCCGAGCCAGTCAGTTGCCTGATGTGGGAGTGGGCGCATTGGCTGACGGATCGGCGTACCCGTCTTCGCGCGCCACAGCACGACCTGGCCCCCCATAACGCACACACCAGGATTCACAAACTCAGGGGATATGGAGCAGCCATCGCCGTCTGACTCCCAGTTCACTGGTCAGCCACTCGACACACACAGCACATACACCGAGCCGACGGCGTGGTCTGGTGGAAGCGTCAGATTGGCAGATTCTTCAGCCACGGTTTCTAGGAAACCGTGATATACCGTGGTAAATGGTGATTGTGAGAGTGTTGTCGATGCATTGGTGTAGGTAGTGTGCGCTGATGTAGGTTAGCCTACGGTGGTTTACCGGAGGTTGTCGTGGAGCGCGCATGTGTCCTAATAGGCCCATGCGGTGTGTAAATGTGCGAAAGCAGTTAGGGCAGTGAAGGCGGGCACGTCGACTGTATGTCGGAGCCCCAGGCACTGGTTCACCAGCCTCCATGCGATGGATTCGCAGGTGACCGACCAGGCCGATGCGTGAGTTGAAGTTGCGGGTTCAGTGTGGGCAGGAGAAATCGGTAGAGGCTGGGAGGATGTCATTGCTGGTAGTGGGGGTGGCAGGGGCACTAAGAATGGCAGGAGCGGAGGGTGTGCATGGTGTATCGGTGTTGTCGGCATTGTGGTTAATTCCGCTGTTATGGATGCGCATGTGACCGAATAGGCCTATGCGATGAGTGAATGCGCGAGGACAGTGAGGGCAGTGGAGGCGACGACCTCTGCTGTGTGATGGTGCTCCAGGCACTGGCTCACCGGTCTCTGTACGATGTATTCGCAAGTGACCGACCAGGCCGAATCGTGAGGTGAATGTGCGGTCGCATTGAGTACAGCTTAGAGAGATTCCCCATAGCTGATGGTGGTGGTGGTGGTAGTGAAGGCGGTGGTGGTTGCGGTGGTAGGGGTAACAGGCGATGAGTAGATGGATGTGGTCTCTGTGATGGTGGGAGCAATGGAATTGATGACAGGAGTGAGGGTAGGGGAGTCAGAAGGAGGGTTAGCAGAATTTGACGTAGAAATTGGAATTGTCGGATTGTTTGTGCATTGCGTCCGAAGATGTCCAACCAGGCCGATTCGCGCGCGGAAGATACGTTGACAGCGCGGGCACGTTGGCAGGGCCTGGGCATTGGCGGTGTTGGTCCGGGGCGCTGGTGACTTTCGTGCCGCTCTTTTGGCCTTGGCAGCGGCGATCCGGTTGGCCTCATAGATCGCTGAACCAGTCTTCACTGATCTCTCCATGCCGGTCTATCCTGGGCGAGGTCCTCCCAGGTCGCAGAGTTGATTTTGCAGTTGCTTCAGCGATGTCTTCAAAGTGTCCTTGTAGCGTCGTTTTTGACCTCCCTGCCTGCGAGAACCCGTAGCGACATCACCGTAGAAAAGTCGTTTTGGTAGTCGCTCGTCGTCCATTCTTACCAGGTGGCCGCTCCATCGCAGTTGCACTTGCCTCAGCATGGCATGGATGCTGAGGATTCCGGTACGCTCCAGGACTTCCGTGTCCGGGATCCTGTCTTGCCATCTCAGCTTCAGTATTCTGCGGAGGCAGCTGAGATGGAAGTGATTCAGATTCCTGGCTTGGTTCGAGTAGACGGTCCAGGTTTCCGCCCGTAAAGGAGTGTCGACAAGACGACGGCCTTGTACATCTTCAGTTTGGTGTTCAGGGTGAATACCGTGGCGATTCCACACGGAGGACTGCAGCCGGCCGAAAGGCCTGACTAGCTTTGGAAATCCGTTGGGCAACCCTCGTCATCGATTCTCGTGTTGCGCGAAATCGTGCTTCCTAGATAAGCGAAGGTTTCCACGTTTTTTTGAGTAGAGCACCGTTGACATAGATTCGAGGAGCATTGTATTCTGCGCTGGGTGGCGGCTGGTGCATGACAACTGTTTTGGCTGTACTGATTGTTAATCCAAAATCGGCGCAGCCTCCGGCGAAGAGGTCCATGCTCCTTTGCATGTCCTCCTCCGTCACGGTGTTAAGGGCGCAGTCGTCCGCGAAGAGCAAGTCATGGACTGTAGTCGTAGACACGCGCGTTGGAGCCTGCATACGCCGACTGTTGAGAAGGTGCCCGTCAGTTCTGTAGGCGATGCGGATACCAGGCTGCTCATCACGGTAGGCGTCCATCAGCATAGCCGAGAACATAAGACTGAAGAGGGTGGGGCCAGTACGCAGCCCCTGCTTCACCCTGTTGGTCACTGCGAATGCTTCGGATACCGTCCCGTTGTCAGTGACGCGCGCCGTCATCCCGTCATGAAGCTGACGCACCATGTGCGTGAACCGTTCAGGACAACCAAATTTCTGCATGACTTTCCACAGTCCGTCACGATTCACCGTGTCAAAGGCTTTCGTTAGATCCACGAAGGTAGTGTATAGGTGAGTTCGCATCTCCTGACACTTCTCTTGTAGCTGGCGGGCGGCAAAGATCATATCGGTTGTTCCGCGGTGTCGGCGGAAGCCACATTGGCTTTCCGGAAGCAGGCCCTGCTCTAGGTGACCGTTAAGACGATTGAGAAGGATACGGGCGAAGATCTTCCCGCGATGTTGAGCTAACGAGATGCCTCTGTGATTATCACAGAGTTGCCGGTTCCCCTTCCGTTTGTAGAGATGGACGATGGTCGCGTCCTTGGAAATCCTGAGAACTTGTCCTTGGTGCCACATCTCCTGGAAGAGTGTTGTGAGTTCTGCCATCAGCCGGGGCCCACCGTGCTTGTATACTTCCGGTGGGATTGCGTCAGATCCCGGTGCTTTACCGCTGGAAATCTGCTGCACGGCCCGGATGGTTTCTGGTAGGGAAGGCGGGAGATCCAGGTCATTGTTCGTGTCCACTTGAGGGAGCTGGTCAATGGCAGCATCGGAGATGGCTGATGAACAGTTAAGGACATTTCTGAAGTGCTCGGCCCAGCGCTTCAGAATTTGCGATTTCTCTGTCAGCAGTGTTGTGCCGTCAGAGCTGAGCAGCGGTGCGGACCCCTTTGATACACGGGCCGTAGATGGCTTTGATGGCTTTGAAAAAGTTTTTTTCATTTCATTGCGGTCCGCATACCCCCTGGATTTCTCAGCCTTTCGGATCATCCAGGCATCCTGCATCTCCCGCAGCCGTTGTTGTACAAGGCGCCTGCATCTGAAGAAGGCTGCTTTGGTGGCGTCAGTTCGAAGGTCCATGTAGGCTTTGTGTAGTCTATTCTTCTCCGCGAGTAAGTTGCTGATGTCGGCGTCATTGTCGTCAAAACCAGTCCTGGTGTCGACGGTGTGCGCGTCCGAGTACATCGAGGGCGGTGGACTGGATGACATTTCGCAGTTGACACCATCGTGTCTCCACGGTAGCGTTATCATCTGGAGCATGCAGGTCCTCCAGTTTCTCGGTTATTTGGTTGCTGAAATCAAAACAGTGAGCAGGCAAATTTAATAAAAAGAGTATTTAACTTAACTGGCGGCCTCTTACCTTGGGGCCTTCGTCGGGTTGTAGTCGGAGCCTCATCTGGGAGATGTCGAGGCGGTGATCTGTCCAACCATCGGCATCGCGGATCGCCTTTGGTTACCAGCATCGTCCTGTCGATCTCGCCTCCGGACGAGAACATAGTCCAGCAGATGCCAGCGCCGCGACCGAGGGTGCATCCACGTGGCCTTCTCCCGCGTCGGAAGGCGGAAGAAGGTGTTGGTCAGCAGGAGACGGTGTTCCCGCACACGTGCGCAGAAGAAGGAGGCCATTATCGTTACAGCTACCGAGACCGTGGGGACCCAGCACTCCCCTGCCAGGCAGCGTGGTCCGTCCCGACGCGGGCATTGAAATCACCAAGGACAATTAACTTGTCCTCTTTCGGCACAGTCGCCAGCAAGGCGTGCAGGTCCTCGTAGAATTTGTCCTTCGCCGCATCAGAGCTCGTCATTGGGGAGCGTAGGCGCTGATGATGGTGGCGAACTGGTCTCCCCGAAGAGGCAGGCGGAGGCTCATCAGGCGATCATTGATACCCTGCGGCAGACAGGGCAGACGTCCCACGATGTCGTTACGAATGGCAAAGGCAACACCAGCGTCGCGTCGCTCTGCCTTTGGCCGGCCGCTCCAGAAGAAAGTGTAGCCGGCCCCCACCTCCTCCAGCTGACCCCTGTTCAGAGAATCGGGTCTCGCTGAGAGCAGCAATGTCCACCTTGTAGCGCACCAGTTCCCGAGCGACTAGCGCCGTCCCTGCGTTCCGGCCGGTTGCTCTTAGGATTGTCTAAAAAGGGAACGAATATTCCAGGCTGCTAGTGTGAGTGGACTCACCCGAGCAGCCTGGAGAGTATGGCGAGGGGGATGGGGACGGGGGTATTGTTGTTTGTTTGAGTTTTTACGACCGCGTAGTTTTGCGATCTGAGAGCCGCGGCCGGCTGCAGAAGACGTGAGAACCAGCAATTTTTTAGGGCACATTTTTCTAGCCCCCTTCCTCCGCGAGGAGGCAAGCAGTGCTATCCCTAAATAGGGCTGCTCGGACATCCCAGACGGCTGCCGAACTCCACTATGGGTCACGGTTTTGTTTTTAGTGGGAAGAACGACCCGAGTTAGTTTGGGCTGCCTACGGGGTTGCTGTCGCCCCCCACCGTAGGACTTTTTGAGAGGGGGGAGGTGGGAAGTTCGGGAGTCAGACATACCGGGTGTGGAGGCACACACAACACCGGAGACCCTCACCTGGTTTAGCCCGCCGGTCGTGACGGTTGCCCGGGGTGTGGCCGCTGGGAAGAACCCAACTTCGAGGAGCCACAGGTGAGAGTTGGGTACCAGTTAGAGGCGGCCACAGGAGCATTCACCACCTGTACGAGACAAATGGAGCGACCAAATGCTATCTGTGTAGTGCTACCCCTAACTAGCACCCCTACATATAGCACCCCATATAATTCACTGACCGAACTCGTAAAATGTTAACTGGAATTCTTAAATACGTTTTCCATCAGAAAAGATATTTCAATAGGTGTAGTAAAATTTGTAACGTGTACATCACTCCAAACTATTTCAAACATGCCAAAATGCCGGCTTTTTATAGCAAATGTGTATTAAATATGCATCCTTGTGCACAGTTGTTAGGAAGGTAATATTAAACTCTCGAAACGTTCTTCTATACTTGAATAGTTTTGAGTCCAATCTGCTTTTGCAGTTACATTCCACGTAAGGTAAATCAAACATTTCTGCATGGCAGTAAGAAGATACCATACAAAGCACCTTAACATTTAAAGTGGGTGGAGAGTGCGTTTAGGAACGGACGGATACGATGCTATTTGAATTCAACTCATAATGTTAAAAAAGCTCATGAATACATACTTTTCAAACACTGAAAGGTACTATTTCTTAGGGCGTAACATTTTAAGATGGTGTAGGTTGTGATGAAATAAGTAGTAGGACAGATACTTTATATAAAATCTAGTTGAAATTTAAGTGCAGCAAAAATAACTAGAACAAATTCCTGCTACTTAGATAGCATTTTTGAGTGCGTTTCTTTCAAGTGGCCGAAAAGAAGTGCATTCAAAAACTGGTGTCTTGATGTTTCCAAATAAGTTTGGGATTATGCTGCACGTTAATAACTGTTACAAGGCCTATTGAGTTATCTTTCATTAGTGAAAAAACACCCTTTAGAATTTTGGTTAACCTTTCCTAAATTAGTCACGGACTTTAAACAAATACGAAAACCCCGGATACTTTCGATTTTACCGTACCACAATTGTTCAAATGCGGAACCTATTAAACGGGTTAACCTATGTCGAAGATACGGTAGCCGTCTGGGATGACCGAGCAGCCCTATTTAGGGACAGCAGTGCTAGAATAGGTGCCCTAAACTAATGCTGGTTATCACTACTTCTGCGGCCGGCCGCGACTCGCAGATCGCAAAATACGCGGCCGTAAGACTCGAACAATCAACAATACCCCCGTCCCCATCCCCTCGCCATACCCTCCAGGCTGATCGGGTGAGCTCACTCACACTAGCAGCCTGAAATGTTCGTTCCCTTTTCGATAATCGTAGGAGCAACCGGCCGGAACGGAGGACGGCGCTAGTCAATCGGGAAATGGTGCGCTACAAGATAGACATTGCTGCTCTCAGCGAAACTCGATTCTCTGAGCAGGGTCAGCTGGAGGAGGTGGGTGCCGTCTACATCTTCTTCCGGAGCGGCTGGCCAAAGTTAGAACGCCGCGACGCTGGTGTTGCCTTTGCCATCCGAAACGACATCGTGGGACGTCTGCCCTGTCTGCCACAGGGTATCAATGATCGCCTGATGAGCCTCCGTCTACCTCTACGTGTAGAAAAGCTCTTTACCATCATCAGCGTCTACGCTCCCCCAATGACGAGATCCGATGCGGCGAAGGACAAATTCTACGAGGACCTGCACACCCTGCTGGCGACTGTGCCGAAGGTGGACAAGTAAATTGTCGTTGGTGACTTCAACGCCCACGTCGGGACGGACCACGCTGCCTGTTTGGGAGTCCTGGGTCCCCACGGTCTCGGTAGCTGTAACGATAACGGCCTCCTTCTTCTGCGCACGTGTGCGTAACACCGTCTCCTAATGACCAACACCTTCTTCAGCCTTCCGACGCGGGAGAAGGCCACGTGGATGCACCCTCGGTCGCGGCGCTGGCATTTGCTGGACTATGTTCTCGTCCGGAGGCGAGACCGACAGAACGTGCCGGTAACCAAGGCTATTTGCAATGCCAATGGTTGGACAGATCATTGCCTCATCAACTCCCAGATGAGACTCCGACAGCAATCCCGACGAAGGCCCCAAGGTAAGTGGCTGCCAGGTAAGTTAAATACTCTTTTGTTAAATTTGCCTGCTAGCTCTTCTGATTTTAGCAACCAACTAATCGAGAACCTGGAGAACCTGTATGCCCCAGATAATAACGGCACCGTGGAAACACGATGTTGCCAACGGCGAAATTGCATCTAGTCCACTGCCCTCGAAGTCCACGGACGCACACGCCATCAAAACCAGGACTGGTTTGACGACAATGACGCCGACATCAGCAACTTACTCGCGGAGAAGAATGTACTACACAAAGCCTACATGGACCTTCAGACTGACGCCACCAAAGCAGCCTTCTTCAGATGCCGCCGCCTTGTATGGCAAAGGCTGCGGGAGATGCAGGATGCCTGAATGATCCGAAAGGCTGAGGAAATCCAGGGGTATGCGGACCGTAAGGAAATGAAAAACATTTTCAAAGCCATCAAGGCCATCTAGGGGTCCGCACCGCTGCTCAGCTCTGACGGCACAACACTGCTGACAGAGAAATCGAAAATTCTGAAGCGCTGGGCCGAGCACTTCAGAAGTGTCCTTAATTGCTAAGCAGCCATCTATGATGCTGCCATTGCCCGCCTCCCTCAAGTGGACACGAACAATGACCTGCATCTGCCGCCTTCCCTACCAGAAAACATCGGGGCCGTGCAGCAGATTATCAGCGGTATAGCACCGGGATCCGACAAAATCCCACCGGAAGTCTTCAAGCACGGTGGGCACCGGCTAATGGCAGAACTAACAACACTCTTCGAGGAGATGTAGCATCAAGGACAAGTTCCTCAGGATTTCAAAGACGCGACCCTCATCCATCTCTATAAACGGAAGGGGAACCGGCAACTCTGTGATAATCACAGAGGCATCTCGTTGCTCAACATCGCCAGGAAGATCTTCGCCCTTATCCTTTTCAATCGTCTGAACGGTCACCTAGAGCAGGGCCTGCTCCCGGTAAGCCAATGTGGCTTCCGCCGACACCCCGTGAACAACCGACATAATCTTTGCCGCCCGCCAGCTACAAGAGAAGTGCCAGTAGATGCGAACTCACCTATACACTACCTTCGTGGATTTAACGAAAGCCTTTGACACGGTGAATCGCGACGGACAGTGGAATGTCAGGCAGCAATTCGGCTGTCCTGAGCGGTTCACGCACATGATGCGTCAGCTTCATGAGAGAGTGACGTCGTGCGTCACTGACAAACAGGACAGTATCCGAAGCATTCGCTGTGAACAACGAGTGAAGAAGGGCTGCGTAATGGCCCCCACCCTGTTCAGTCTCATATTCTCGGCTATGCTAATGGATGCCTATCGTGATGAACAGCCTGGGATCCGCATTGCCTGTATAACTGACGGACACCTTCTCAACAGTGTATACAGGCTTCCTCGCGTGTGTGTTCGACTACAGTCCATTACTTGCTCATCGTGGACGACGGTGCCCTCAACACCGTGACGGAAGAGGACATGAAAAGGAGTATGGAGCTCTTCGCTGCAGGCTGCGCCGATTTTGGATTAAAAATCAGTACAGCCAAAACGGTTATCATGCACCAGCCGCTGCACAGCGGGAAAACAATGCTCTACGAATCAATGTCAATGGTGCTCAATTCAAAAACTTGGAAACCTTCGCTTATCTAGGAAGCACGCTGTCACGCAACACGAGAATCGATGACGAGGTTGCGCAACGGATCTCAAAGCCAGTCAGGCCTACGGCCGGCTGCAGGCCTCCATGTTGAACTGCCACGGTATTCATCTGAACACCAAACTGAAGATGTACATAGCCATCTCCTGTTTGGACATCTTCAGACGCAATGCACCAATAAAAGGACAATTTCAATTTCTACGACAAATTTTGCCAACCCTTCTTCAGATTTCCCTACCTTCACCTATGGCATCAATTCCTTTACTCCCACCATCATACAGTCCACATCCAAACACTCATCACCTATTACCCCCACCACCGCAACTGACACCGCCTTCGCCTTCACTACCACCACCATCACCATTAGCGATGGGGACCCTCTCTTAAGCTGTCCTCAATGCGACCGCACATTCACCTCACGCATCGGCCTGGTCTGTCACTTGCAATTCCATCGTACAGAGACTTGTGAACCAGTGCCTGGAGCACCAACACACAGCAGAGATCGCCGCCTCCACTTCCCTCACTGTCCTCGTGCATTTATTCATCGCATGGGCCTTTTCGGTCACATGCGCATTCATGACAGCGGAATTCACCGCAATGCCGACAACACCGATACATCATGCACACCCTCCGCTCCTGCCATTCTTACCGCCAATGCCACCCCCACTTCCATGAATTACATCCCCCCAGCCTCTACCGATTTCTCCTGCCAAAATTGCTCCCGCAAATTGAACTCACGAATCGGCTTGGTCGGGCACCTGCTAATCCATCGCACGGAGGCTGGTGAACCAGTGCCTGGGGCTCCGACATACAGTCACCGCGCCGCCTCCACTGCCCTCACTGCTCGTGCACATTTACACACCGCATGGGCCTATTAGGACACATGCGCCTCCACGACAACCTGCGATAAACCACCGGAGGCTAAGCCACGTCAGCGCACACCATCTACGCTAATACATAGACAACACCCTCACAATCATTATATGGTACCTGATAAAATCACGATGTCCTAGAAACTGTTCATTGGAAGGCTGCCAATCTGACGCTTACACCAGACCATGCCGTCGGCCCAGTGTATGTTTTGTGTGTGTAGAGTGGCTGACCAGTTGACTTGGGGTCAGACGGCGATGGCTCCCCGCTAGGGGGTGGGGAGAGAGTTAGATCGACAGGTCAGAGCCTTTTCTTCACTATAAACAATCTGAGGCGCTTGAAACTATCATGGTGCGCTAAAAGCCGTGGTTTGGAAGGTTACCAACTGACGGGATAACTCGGACCGCGTGGTCAGCCCAATGTGTGTTTTGTGTGGAGGGGCTGACTGGCGGACTGAGAGTCAGGCTGCAATGGCTCCTTCTTATTGTGGCCTTTATGGAACTCCCACCCCGTGGGATCCGAGTCATGTGTGGTGGTACGCCCTGGGGCAGCTCCGGCCGCGCCAGCCACTTGCACACTCTCCCATCTCCTGTCTTCTTGACTCGGCCATGACACCGGGCTCAGGTGGGGGAGGTGGAGAGAGCGCGGTAGCTGCAGCGCAAGGCTACAATCAGTGAAAACTAATTTACGCGCAAGTCACAGTCCCTGCATCACACTTCCGTGAAGCATACGGTGGACATCCTTGAAATCGACGGTCGAACTATCAGGTCGAAGATAGCGGTGTCTGCTTTGTGCCAGCTAACAACCTGAATGCGAGCAGTGATATGCCCAGGGGACTGCCTCCTTCAAAATCGTGGTTCTCATATATGCCTTACAAGCTAAATTGAATTTTCACCATTTCCAGCTACTTTTCAAAGGACATCGCGGCTTCCATGCGTGGATGGCGAAAGAAAAGTCGATATTTGCGAGTAAAATGGCTTATACGATGTAAAAAACGATTAAAATTGGCCTGCAAAGCAAAAGTCAACAAAATGTGAATCAATTTTTACACGTTTTCTTTATTCTAATTTATCACTAATGTTGTTGATTGTTTTTGTCGTAAATATCATTCTGCTTTCCCTATTCGCAATCATTATCAATGTTATTGAAGTCCAAATTTTAATCAGCGGAAGCAGGGTTGTCAGTGAGTGATTTGTCATTAACCTAGATTAATTATTTGACCTGCTGCCTTTAGCTCCGACTAGGGTAAACTGGCTATGGACTTCAAGAAGATTAACCCAAACCAAAGAAAAAGTTTGTATTTTGCATTTTCCCTTCCATAGTAAATAAAAACCGCCTCTGGATGAAGAATCATCAACACTAGTAAACGTTGATGGGGTATGGATAAGAGAAGCAACATTAATCTCTTTTTAAGTCCAAATGCATTTACCATAAAGTGTACGCATCCTAAAATGTAATTTCGGTGGGCACTAAGCCGGGGGGCTTGCTTAGAAGGCATTGACTTTACACCTTCGCAGACGTAAATACGGCCTAGTGCACTCGATGTAGGTTTTAACCTATGCTTCTCGGCTAGCGTGCGTTGTATAGAGACCCTGATCTGACTGCAAGTCCGGGCATAACGACAGAATCACTCGAGAAAACATATCCTGTGCAGGCCAGCATGGGTTTGTATTTGCGTCCTGTTTTCGTTCGATTTTACTCTGAATCACACTTCAAACGAAGACTAACATACCTGTATACCCTAATGCTGATCCAACTGTTGGACCTGCGCATACAGAACAATAGGGTTTACTTACATTCTAAATGCGTTAAGAAAAGAACAGATCTCTTCAGGTCTGATGGCAAAAAGAAGAGTGCGTCCTCCAAGGAATATTTTAAACGACTTTTGTCTGGGACCATGCATAGGAGCGGAGAAAAACCACGACCTCGAAAATCATTGAATTGAGGTGGCGACTGGCTGCGGGTCCCCGTCAGACGTAGATGGAAGGAAATGTTGGTGGATGCGCGCTCACCGATCGGTTAAGGGACTCACTCGTCTCGTTGTGCCTTGGGGCTCAGTATCGAGTCCCACCAGCAGCCGCACAATGGTTGGCATTGTAGGCGGAAGAAAATTACTGAGAGCGGGCGCGTCAAGGCAGAACGGCAAGAGTGAGCTATAATCAATCTGTGAGTGCCCATCCACCAATGTTAATATCAACGATTGAACCTGTCAAGACAGCAAGCCGGTGGCTCAATGATTAGAGATTTTGACTTCTACTCAATAGGTCATGGGTTCAAGTCTCAAGTGGAGCAAATCCTGTGATGGGATATGACTGGCCGATAACGAGCAATCAGCCAGAAATGGCCATTCCAGTCTCTCTTGTATTTGTCGGAAGGGAATATGTGAATGGCAGAGCGAACTTTGCCTGGACAAAACCTCAGCTATGCCTGCCATTCGCTTCTTCGGATGATGTCGGAGTCACTAATTAGCGGAGACTAGAAAACCACAACCACAACTGATAAAGATACATCATGCACCATTCTGGAACAGTTATGGCAGTTAACGCGGTAGTAACGTGATGCAAGAGCTATCGGTGAGCATCTATACTAAATTAGCGTTCTGGACCTATTTTTACCTTGGCATTGATTTAGCAACGTTCAAGATGGTTCTGTCGGGAAATTGCTGGGTTGGCTTCGACTATTGCACCCCACTAGGGGTTGATGGTATTCAACACAGATGACAGTTCGGTCGTTGTGTACGACAATGTCAACCGCCTGCTTTAAAAGGCTGAAGGCAAATGCGGTGGCTGGTGAGCGAGTTAGTTTTAAGTGATAGTAGACTTGCGATGCATCTACCACACTCTCTTTTTCTCGTCCATCATTTCACCACATACACGTGCAAATAAAACTTGAAGAATATCCAATACCACAGGCAACTGGCCGCACGCGGCTTCTCATCCACTCTTGTGTGATGTAGGCTGATGTAAGGAGGAGTGCTCGGTAGGTGAGCCTTCAGGGAATGATTTCCGGAACAATAAACTATCAACTCGAGACTATTCTGCTTATTAGATTCACGCAAGTTGTTCAGTAGAAAACTCTGGAAGCGTACGATGAAAATAATCTCTAGCTTGCTCGATGAAATATCAACTTACGTGAAAATGTTCCTTTGTATTTCTGCCTGAAATAGGAAATGCTCGATTAAATTTACAATTTCCCCTCGCTGACCATATTTCATGCGCAAAAGGTTTTACTTCAGCCAATTAATATTTCCTTAGTTTCTCCATAAAGAAAACTCTCACGCCACCTACGGACAACTTTACAACCGGTTGAATGAAGCGTAAATAGAGAAACTTACTAATCAATTTTTCAATTGAATTAATCTACCAGTGCACTCGGATGGTTCCTCTCTAGAATTTAATCCCTTCCATTTTTCGAATAAAAGTAAGACCTCGTAACCGGTAGGCCGAGCGTTAGATATTTCGTCTACTGTTAAAATTTTCCGTATAACGGCTACCTAGAAAATTGAACGTAGAGTCAAATTTCTAGATATAAAATCATTGAAATCAATACCCCTAATAAAACTACATGTTTTAATATTTATGATCAGATGATTGAGCATAAAACATTAAATAAGGGAAAGAAACCAAAACGCTAACTTTGAGTAAGGGTTAAAAACCGAATAAACGTTCGGTATTTATAACAAAGGGAAATCAAATACAATAAATGAAACCTCGCGCTCCTGGCAAACAGGTCGGTAGGTATATTTTATACGCCCCCAGCAGGACAAGTGGAATAGGAATTTGGGATTTTGAAATTTAGAGAATGTATTTACTAGTTCTATTTGGCGCTTGTTAAAGCCGGGATACTGGACGCGACGAATGCCTTTCCGCATAAGCTGGTGACGACCGGGGATGATATTGAAGTTTATTTGACTGCGATATCAATCCACTTCAAATATCTTATTGTACCAGTGAAATGAAGCGGAAATAGAAAAAAATATTAATCGATTTCTCCGTTGAACTAATTTACTATTGCATTCCAATGGTTTACGTCTGCAAATGAACGACTTCCATTTTTAAAATAGAAAAGCAGCCTCATAAACCTGATTTTCAGCCGTAGACAATGAGCATAGAATGGTCAGTCCAGTCTCCCTTGTCCTTTGCCTTTACTTCTACTAGCCGCCGTACGGCTGCTGGTGGGGCTCGAGAATGAGCCCCAAGGCAGAACGGAGGAGAGAGTTCCGTAAGCGATCTGTGAGCGTTCATCGACGAATATAATATTCGTCTACTGTGAACGTTCGCCGTATTACAGTGAAGGCCTCACTTCCGGCACATCTGTAAGTGTGCAAGTCGATCAAAGCGAGTTTCAGCTACTTTGCAAATTTAACGGAGATTCAAAGCTCTTAGAACAGAAACATAAAAATCAAATTCTCATAAATCTAAATCCAGCCGCCAGCACAGCAAAGCCAATAAATAAATAAAAAACCTGGAATCCCCAAATTTTATAAAAAATCAAAAACGGAAGAAATATTTTGATATTTTCAGCAAATATTACTGAAATTGAAATCAAGCAAAATTGGAGAAAATTCTGGCTCCTGGCAAAACGGGCGGTATGGATTTTTAAAATGGTCGCAGCAGGTGAGAGAATAGAGTTAAAGTCAAGTTTCATCTTAGTGTTAGGGTTAGTGGCAAAGTTATATGATTAAAGGGAGGGTTAGTGTGCAGATTAGGGTTACGGTTAAGGTTAAGGTCAAGGCACGGTAAAAGGTATCCTTCGCGTGATTAAGCGCAGGGCCACTTAGAGTACTGCGTGCGGCCCTACTCCCTTGTACTTTCGGAGGCCACAAAAAGACCGTCTACGCACGTCCATAGACACATCCGTCAGGAAAAACGACATTTTTTTCCGCGGTAGGTATCGTTGCTCACGGTTGCACCCCGCTACTGAATTTGGGGTAGGGATCAGCAATGTGACACCTCTCACTGCCAGGCAAGGGGATTAGCCATGCCTCACGCTATAGGTAGGTTTGCATTAAATTGCAGAGAAATTAGGGTTAGGGCTATGGTTATGGTTAGAGTTATGATAAGGGTTAGGGTTATTGTTGGAGAAAAGAACTAGGTAGCCTTCCTTGATTTAGCTCATTAATACCTCTATTACGGTGCTGGCATTCCGATGCTACTGTCCTGCTTGGGTGGTGCACGGTGGGTGGTACTTGAACGATTCCTACCAATAAGTTATTTGGAGAGTCTTCATATACTAGTTCCAGAGAGGTGACCAGATTAACCCCATGATAATTCTAAACGTTTATTGAGGACTAACGGGCTTCCCTCTGCAGTAACGGACTCAGATACAGATCTATAGGGTCTGAAAAATAATAATAACTTCAGCAATTGAGTCTTCTGCTTCCGGTCCAGGTCCCCACTCCATAAACTAGTGTCATCAAAACGACAGCCTTATACATCTTCAGTTTGGTGTTCAGGTGAATACCGTGGCGATTCCACACGGAGGGCTGAAGCCGGCCGAAGGCCTGACTAGCTTTGGAGATCCGTTGGGCAACCTCGTCATCGATTGTCGTGTTGTGTGACAGTGTGCGTCATAGATAAGCAAAGATTTCCACGTTATTGAGTTGAGCACCGTTGACATTGATTTTGGGAGCGTTGTATTCCGCGCTGGGTGGCGGCTGGTGCATGACAACCGTTTTGGCTGTACTGATTTTTAATCAAAAATCGGCGCAGCCTGCAGCGAAGAACTCCATACTCCTTTGCGTGTCCTCCTCCGTCACAATGTTGAGAGCACCGTCGTCCGCGAAGAGCAAGTCATTGAATGTAGTAGAACACACACGCGAGGAAGCCTGCATACGCCGACTGGTGAGAAGGTGTTCATCATTTCTAAAGCGATGCGGATCCCAGGCTGTGCATCACGGTAGGTGTCCATCAGCATAGCCGAGAACATGAAACTGAACAGGGTGGGGGCCATTACGCAGCCCTTCTTCACTCGTTGTTCACAGCGAATGCTTCGGATACTGTCCTGTTTGTCAGTGACGCACGACGTCACTCTGTCATGAAGCTGACGCATCATGTGCGTGAACCGCTCAGGACAGCCGAATTGCTGCCTGACATTCCACTGTCCGTCGCGATTCACCGTGTCAAAGGCTTTCGTTAAATCCACGAAGGTAGTGTATAGGTGAGTTCGCATCTACTGGCACTTCTCTTGTAGCTGGCGGGCGGCAAAGATTATGTCGGTTGTTACGGGGTGTCGGCGGAAGCCACATTGGCTTACCGGGAGCAGGCCCTGCTCTAGGTGACCGTTCAGACGATTGAAAAGGATAAGGGCGAAGATCTTCCTGGCGATGTTGAGCAACGAGATGCCTCTGTGATTATCACAGAGTTGCCGGTTCCCCTTCCGTTTATAGAGATGGATGAGGGTCGCGTCTTTGAAATCCTGAGGAACTTGTCCTTGATGCTACATCTCCTCGAAGAGTGTTGTTAGTTCTGCCATTAGCCGGTGCCCACCGTGCTTGAAGACTTCCGGTGGGATTTTGTCGGATCCCGGTGCTATACCGCTGATAATCTGCTGCACGGGCCCCGATGTTTTCTGGTAGGGAAGGCGGCAGATGCAGGTCATTGTTCGTGTCCACTTGAGGGAGGCGGGCAATGGCAGCATCATAGATGGCTGCTTAGCAATTAAGGACACTTCTGAAGTGCTCGGCCCAGCGCTTCAGAATTTTCGATTTCTCTGTCAGCAGTGTTGTGCCGTCAGAGCTGAGCAGCGGTGCGGACCCCTTAATACACGGGCCGTAGATGGCCTTGATGGCTTTGAAAATGTTTTTCATTTCCTTACGGTCCGCATACCCCTGGATTTCCTCAGCCTTTCGGATCATTCAGGCATCCTGCATCTCCCGCAGCCTTTGCCATACAAGGCGGCGGCATCTGAAGAAGGCTGCTTTGGTGGCGTCAGTCTGAAGGTCCATGTAGGCTTTGTGTAGCACATCTTCTCCGCGAGTAAGTTGCTGATGTCGGCGTCATTGTCGTCAAACCAGTCCTGGTTTTGATGGCGTGTGCGTCCGTGGACTTCGAGGGCAGTGGACTATATGCACTTCGCCGTTGGCAACATCGTGTTTCCACGGTGCCGTTATTATCTGGGGCATACAGGTTCTCCAGGTTCTCGATTAGTTGGTTGCTAAAATCAGAAGAGCTAGCAGGCAAATTTAAAAAGAGTATTTAACTTACCTGGCAGCCACTTACCTTGGGGCCTTCGTCGGGATTGCTGTCGGAGTCTCATCTGGGAGTTGATGAGGCAATGATCTGTCCAACCATTGGCATTGCAAATAGCCTTGGTTACCGGCACGTTCTGTCGGTCTCGCCTCCGGACGAGAACATAGTCCAGCAAATGCCAGCGCCGCGACCGAGGGTGCATCCACGTGGCCTTCTCCCGCGTCGGAAGGCTGAAGAAGGTGTTGGTCATTAGGAGACGGTGTTACGCACACGTGCGCAGAAGAAGGAGGCCGTTATCGTTACAGCTACCGAGACCGTGGGGACCCAGGACTCCCAAACAGGCAGCGTGGTCCGTCCCGACGTGGGCGTTGAAGTCACCGACGATAATTTACTTGTCCACCTTCGGCACAGTCGCCAGCAGGGTGTGCAGGTCCTCGTAGAATTTGTCCTTCGCCGCATCGGATCTCGTCATTGGGGGAGCGTAGACGCTGATGATGGTAAAGAGCTTTTCTACACGTAGAGGTAGACGGAGGCTCATCAGGCGATCATTGATACCCTGTGGCAGACAGGGCAGACGTCCCACGATGTCGTTTCGGATGGCAAAGGCAACACCAGCGTCGCGTTGCTCTGCCTTTGGCCGGCCACCCCAGAAGAAGATGTAGCCGGTACCCACCTCATCCAGCTGACCCTGCTCAGAGAATCGGGTCTCGCTGAGAGCAGCAATGTCCACCTTGTAGCGCGCCAGTTCCCGAGCGACTAGCGACGTCCTCCGTTTCGGTCAGTGTCTACTAGTATTGGCTAAAATGGAACGAACATTCCAGGCTGCTAGTGTGAGTGTACTCACCCGATCAGCCTGGAGGGTATGGCGAGGGGATGGGATGGGAGTATTGTTGTTTTTTGAGTTTTACGACCGTGATCTGCGAGCCGCTGCCAGCTGCAGAGGACGCGATGCCCAGCATTTGTATAGGGCACCTTTTCTAGCCCCTTCCTCTGCGAGGAGGCAAGCATTGCTCTCCCTAAAATAGGGTTGCTCGGACATACCAGACGGCTGCTGAACTCCACTATGGGTCACGGTTTTGTTTTAGTGGGAGAGCGACCGGAGTTAGCCTGGGCCGCCTACGGGGTTGCTGTCGCCCCCACCGTATGACTTTCTGAGAGGGTGGAGTTGGGAAGTTCAGGAGTTAGACATACGGGGTGTGGAGGCACACACAACACCGGAGACCATCACCTGGTTTAGCCAGCCGGTCGTGACGGTTGCCCGGGGTGTGGCCGCTGGGAAGAACCCGCCTTCAAGGAGCCACAGGTGAGAGTTGGGTAGCAGTTGGAGGTGGCCACCGGAGCATTCACCACCTGTGCGAGATAAATGGAGCGACCAAATGCTATCTATGTGGTGCTACCCCTAACTAGTACCCCTACACCCCCTACGCGCTCCACGCACACGAGCTAACATTAACTGATCGGGCAGATGCAATGTTAGCGTGAAATTTAATGACAAAAAATCACTTTCGATGACCTGAGAATACTGGACAAGGAGAATCCATTCAGTTGAAAATGTCATTTGTACTTGGGCGGCAACCTCGCCCAGAGTTAGCTAAATCTTTCTACTTTTTAAGTTGACAGTCATTAATTTGAGAAATGATTCTTATTTGTCGTATGAAGCGTGAAATCCCTTGGTTCTACTCAGTGTCTATGAATTAACCGGCGGAGTTAGTGACTGTCTTCATCCCTGACAACGTACTTTGTTTGTTAACAAAACTTGAAGCTATCAAGGCGATATCTTCAACGTAGTTGAGATCCATAAACCGGCGTCGGGATGCAAGCACAACACTGTAAAATTCGTGTAGGGTCTTCCTAGGATCCATTCAGTGACGTAATTGAACAGAATGGGTGACATGATACAACTCTGCCAGGCGTCTCTCGCACCATGTTGCTTTCGGTTTGACTGAGCTCTTATGCACTCTCACACGATGATTTCCGGTAAGGAAAGGTTATGTAAGCCACCTGGGTGTAAAATGCATAGCTAACTTCCATGTGTGTTTTAGAAGGCCTGATTTGGTTGAGTATTTAATATCTACGGGAATTAACCCTCTGTCTGTTAACTAATATTAACTAAATACATATATTCCAATGTATTTTATTTATGGTGAGTTGCTTTTGTTCATTAATTTACAAGTACGATCGATCTTGTTGCTATATCTAGGCCTAGGAGAATACACTTGGTAGATTTTTTATGTTTTCTTGCACACTCTTCAATTCTTGTCCATGGTGAGGCCCCACCCGTAAAACCGCCCATTTCTACTATTCTAGTTTTACACAATCCTTGGGGGTCTCCATAACCTACTGCTTTCATTTTGCCGTCTAAAACCTGCTAAATCAGGTTAAGGCGTTGCTCGAATGAACAAATGTATCAAAAAGAATTGAAACATCTCTTCAAATTATTACCCGAGTGACCTTGTGCGACAATGCAGACGGAATCGATAATTTGAGCTGAAAGGTATTTTGAATGCTGCGGCCACCCAGCCACCAAATACCATCACTTCACGAACTCTGAGCGAGTCGACAGACAGCTTAAAAACACCTGTTACGAGTAACACACTTACCCACAAGTATCTTGCAACCACACTGCTTGTACACCCTAAGGGCGGTGCAGGATTACTTTATAGACAATATATTGTCTAGACAATACTATGTGCCAGTTTACATGCCCTCTATTGGGATAAAATCAGGAAATCTGTATCAACCCGTGTGTCCAAACATCAGTAGCTGGTGAGAAGACGAGACCATCTACCCTAGGTGGCTATACACATATTGGACACATATTTGCGTGAGAGTACATTTGGATGGTTGGCGTCTTCCCAATAGGAAAACGTCATGGAAGAAATGAACTCAGATGAGGCATGCATCAATCGGCATATCGATTTAAATGACACAAAACTTCTGAGGAAAAATTCAAAAGAGTGCAGTCATTCCCGAATGGATCAAAAAGGCAATTAATAGGCCATTTGGAAGATTAGAATAATCGAACTGACTGCACATTGGTAGAGACTAAATGGCCCCGGTTGAGTCTAAAGGCGCAGGAAAAAAGACGGCGATTTAGCACAGCTCTGCTCTACTAACGGATCTACGAGACTGTGACAGAGGACCTAACAGTTTTCACTCTTTTTTTGTAGATCAGTGCCGTGTATACTTCGACGTCTGACGCTCCTCACTTATTCACATACGCACGCAGCTGATATTCAGTTAACAAGTTCATCTGGTGCGCCTGTGGGATCAGGAGAACTGGACGCGGTAAAAAACAAACCTCTATCGCACCTGCACGACGACATTTTCTGTTCACAAGCCTCTGCTCTTGTGTGGCTTGTGAACCGAAAATATTATCAAGCAGGTGTAATATAGGTGTGTATTTTTACCGTGTCCAGTACTGTTTCATGTAGCACTGGACTAATTAATTTCAGGTGCGTTCCAAAACTCTCGGCTCGACCGAGTATTTGCGGAATGGTGTAGCCAAAGTGAGTAGTATTTTTAAGCTGTGCAAGGCAGCATGCAATCTAATATCTTTTTGCTTCATGCCTAGAGTATACTTAAGCATGCACTATCTCTGCCGTTTGTCAGTCATGCCACAGCAGTTGGCCGGACAGTCTAGATAATTGACGCGGTTAACAACTCCTGATGTGTCCTCACGCGGTAGACGCCCCATGAGTTGTATGAACAAGCAGCAGAGTGACCTCTGGTCTCTACCCAAGGCCCACGTTCCGTGGTCTTAGTGTGTGTGTGCAGTGGCCTCGGGCACGCCACTCACGTGGGGTGATTCGCGGAAAATTTTGTTTTTGAGAAAACGCAGATGCGATCTTTGGGACGAGAGCTCTATTAGCCTGACGTTTAGGATTCCAACTCGAGCACATCCTCAAAGACAGTATCAAACGTGGGGTGTTTTGTTTATGCCTACCATGGGTCTTTGTGTCCCTTTACTACTGGCGCAGGTTTATGAAGATACGCGTAAATCCATAAAAGAGGAAGAGGTGCCATAGGGACCTTTGTGCTCCAGTGTGTGTTGATGCGCAGGAAATATTATGCGGATGCAACTGCGCTTATGCGCTTATACCCCCCGTCCCCATCCCCCTCGCCATACTCTCCAGGCTGCTCGGGTGAGTCCAATCACACTAGCAGCCTGGAATGTTCGTTCCCTTTTAGACAATCCTAGGAGCAACCGGCCGGAACGGAGGACGGCGCTAGTCGCTCGAGAACTGGCGCGCTACAAGGTGGACATTGCTGCTCTCAGCGAGACCCGATTCTCTGAGCAGGGTCAGCTGGAGGAGGTGGGGGCCGGCTACACTTTCTTCTGGAGCGGCCGACCAAAGGCAGAGCGACGCGACGCTGTTGTTGCCTTTGCCATCCGTAACGACATCGTGGGACGTCTGCCCTGTCTGCCGCAGGGTATCAATGATCGCCTGATGAGCCTCCGCCTGCCTCTTCGGGGAGACCAGTTCGCCACCATCATCAGCACCTACGCTCCCCCAATGACGAGCTCTGATGCGGCGAAGGACAAATTCTACGAGGACCTGCACGCCTTGCTGGCGACCCTGCCGAAAGAGGACAAGTTAATTGACCTTGGTGACTTCAAGGCCCGCGTCCGGACGGACCACGCTGCCTGGCAGGGAGTCCTGGGTCCCCACGGTCTCGGTAGCTGTAACGATAACGGCCTCCTTCTTCTGCGCACGTGTGCGGAACACCGTCTCCTGCTGACCAACACCTTCTTCCGCCTTCAGACGCGGGAGAAGGCCACGTGGATGCACCCTCGGTCGCGGCGCTGGCATTTGCTGGACTATGTTCTCGCCCGGAGGCGAGATCGACAGGACGTGCTGGTAACCAAGGTGATCCGTGATGCCGATGGTTGGACAGATCACCGCCTCGACATCTCCCAGATGAGGCTCCGACTACAACCCCGACGAAGGCCCCAAGGTAAGAGGTTGCCAGTTAAGTTAAATACTCTTTTATTAAATTTGCCTGCTCACTGTTTTGATTTCAGCAACCAAATAACCGAGAAACTGGAGAACCTGCATGCTCCAGATAATTATGGCACCGTGGAAACACGATGGTGCCAACTGCGAAATGTCATCCAGTTCACCGCCCACGACATCCTCGGACGCGCATGCCGTCAAATCCAGGACTGGTTTGACGACAATGACGCCGACATCAGCAACTTACTCGTGGAGAGGAATGTACTACACAAAGCCTACATGGACCTTCGGACTGACGCCACCAAAGCAGCCTTCTTCAGATGCCGGCGCCTTGTACAACAACGGCTGCGGGAGATGCAGGATGCCTGGATGATCCGAAAGGCTGAGGAAATCCAGGGGTATGCGGACTGCAATGAAATGAAAACTTTTTCAAAGCCATCAAGGCCATCTATGGCCCGTTTATTAAGGGGTCCGCACCGCTGCTCAGCTCTGACGGCACAACACTGCTGACAGAGAAATCGCAAATTCTGAAGCGCTGGGCTGAGCACTTCAGAAATGTCCTTAATTGCTCATCAGCCCTCTCCAATGCTGCCATTGACCGGCTCCCTCAAGTGGACACGAACAATGACCTGGATCTGCCGCCATCCCTACCAGCAACCATCCGGGCCGTGCAGCAGATTTCCAGCGGTATAGCACCGGGATCCGACAAAATCCCACCGGAATTCTACAAGCACGGTGGGCCCCGGCTGATGGCAGAACTCACAACACTCTTCCAGGAGATGTGGCGCCAAGGACAAGTTCCTCAGGATTTTAAAGACGCGACCATCGTCCCTCTCTACAAACGGAAGGGGAACCGGCAACTCTGTGATAATCACAGAGGCATCTCGTTGCTCAACATTGCCGGGAAGATCTTCGCCCGTATCCTTCTCCATTGTCTTAACGGTCACCTAGAGCAGAGCCTGCTCCCAGAAAGCCAATGTGGCTTCCACCGACACCGCGGAACAACCGATATGATCTTTGCCGCCCGCCAGCTACAAGAGAAGTGTCAGGAGATGCGAACTCACCTATACACTACCTTCGTGGATCTAACGAAAGCCTTTGACACGGTGAATCGTGACGGACTGTGGAAAGTCATGCAGAAATTTGGTTGTCCTGAACGGTTCACGCACATGGTGCGTCAGCTTCATGACGGGATGACGGCGCGCCTCACTGACAACGGGACGGTATCCGAAGCATTCGCAGTGACCAATGGAGTGAAGCAGGGCTGCGTTCTGGCCCCCACCCCTTTTCAATTTCATGTTCTCGGCTATGCTGATGGACACCTACCGTGATGAGCAGCCTGGTATCCGCATCGCCTATAGAAATGACGGGCACCTTCTCAACAGTCGGCGTATGCAGGCTCCAACGCGCGTGTCTACGACTACAGTCCATGACTTGCATTTCGCAGACGACTGCGCCCTTAACACCGTGATGGAGGAGGACATGCAAAGGAGCATGGACCTCTTCGCCGAAGGTTGCAACGATTTTGGATTAACAATCAGTACAGCCAAAACGGTTGTCATGCACCAGCCGCCACCCAGCTCGGAATACAATGCTCCTCGAATCAATGTCAACGGTGCTCAACTCAAAAACGTGGAGACCTTCGCTTATCTAGGAAGCACGATGTCGCGCAACACCAGAATTGATGACGAGGTTGCCCAACGGATCTCCAAGGCCTGGCAGGCCTTCGGCCGGCTGCAGGCCTCCGTGTGGCATCGCCACGGTATTCACCTGAACACCAAACTGAAGATGTACAAGGCCGTCGTCTTGTCGACACTCCTTTACGGATTGGATACCTGTACCGTCTACTCGAACCAAACCAGGAAGCTGAATCACTTGATCTCAGCTGCCTCCGCAGAATACTGAAGCTGAGATGGCAAGACAGGATCCCGGACACGGAAGTCCTGGAGCGGACCGGAATCCTCAGCGTCCATGCCATGCTGAGGCAAGTGCAACTGCGATGGAGCGGCCACCTGGTAAGAATGGACGACGAGCGACTACCCAAACGACTTTTCTATGGAGATGTCGCTACGGGTTCTCGCCGGCAGGTAGGTCAAAAACGAAGCTACAAGGACACTTTGAAGAAATCGCTGAAGCACCTGCAAATCAACACGGCGACCTGGGAGGACCTCGCCCAGGATAGACCGGCATGGGGAAGATCAGTGAAGACTGGTTCAGCAATCTATGAGGCCAACCGGATCGCCGCCGCCAAGGCCAAAAGAGCGGCACGAAAGTCACCAGCGCCCCGGACCAACACCGCCAATGCCCAGGCCCTGCCAACATGCCCGCGCTGTCAACGCATCTTCCGCGCGCGAATCGGCCTGGTTGGACATCTTCGGACGCAATGCACCTACAATCCGACAATTCCAATTTCTACGTCAAATTCTGCCAACCCTCCTTTTGACTCCCCCACCCTCACTCCTGGCATCAATTCCATTACTCCCACCATCATAGAGACCACATCCATCTATTCGTCGCCTGTTACCTCTACGACCGCAACCACCACCGCTTTCTCCTTCACTACCACCACCAACACCACCACCATCAGCGATGGGGAATCTCTCCTAAGCTGTTCTCAATGCGACCGCACATTCACCTCAAACATTGACCTGGTCGGTCACTTGCGAATACATCGTACAGAGACCGGTGAGCCAGTGCCTGGAGCACCATTACACAGCAGAGATCGTTGCCTCCACTGCTCTCACTGTCCTCGCGCATGCACTCATCGCATGGGCCTATTCGGTCACATGCGCATCCATGACAGCGGAATTCACCACAATGCCGACAACACCGATAAACCATGCACTCCCTCCGTTCCTGCCATTCTTAGCGCCCCTGCCACCCCCACTACCATGAATGACATCCCCCCAGCCTCTACAGATTTCTCCTGCCCACACTGCGCCCGCAACTTCAACTCATGCATCGGCCTGGTCTCTCACCTGCGAATCCATCGCACGGAGGCTGGTGAACGAGTGCCTGGGGCTCCGACATACAGTCGATGCGCCGGCCTTTACTGCCCTCACTGCTCCCGCACATTTACACACCGCATGGGCCTATTAGGACACATGCGCCTCCACGACAACCTCCGGTAAACCACCGGAGGCTTAGCTACATCAACGCACACTTCCTACACCAATACATCGACAACACCCTCACAATCACCATTTACCAGAGTATATCACGGTCTCCTAGAAACCGTGGCTTGGATGTCTGCCAATCTGACGCTTCCACCAGACCACACTGTCGGCTCAGTGTATGTGTTGTGTGTTTCGAGCGGCTGACCAGTGGACTGGGAGTCAGACGGCGATGGCTGCTCCATATCCCCTGAGTTTTTGAATTCTGGTGTGTGCGTTATGGGGGCCAGGTCGTGCTGTGGCGCGCGAAGACGGGTACGCCGATCCGTCAGCCAATGCGCCCACTCCCACATCAGGCAACTGACCGGCTCGGACAGTGTCTGATGGTGGGGGTTGGGGAGAGAGTGAGGTCGACAGCTCAGCGCATGTTCCTCACTATAAACAATCTGACGCGCTTAAAACTATCACGGTGCGCTAAAAGCCGTGGCTTGGAAGGTTGCCAACTGACAGGATAACTCGTACCGCGTTGTCAGCCCAATGTGTGTTTTGTGTGGAGTGGCTGACTGGCGGACTGACAGTCAAGCTGCAATGGCTCCTTCTTTATGTGGTCTTTATGACTCTCCCACTCTGTGGGATCCGAGCCAGGTGTGGTTGTACGCCCAGGGGCGGCTCCGGCCGCGCCAGCTACCTGCGACCTCTCTCATCTCCGGTCTTCTTGCCTGTGTCGTGAGATCGGGCTCAGGTGGGGGAGGAGAAGAGTGTGCGTTAACGTTGAGTGCCACGATTGGAAGGTTGCCAACTGACAATGACACTCAGACCTCGCAGTTAGTCCAATGTGTGTTGTGTGAAGTGGCTGACTTGTGGTCTGAGAGTCAGGCTGCGATGGCTCCTTCTTAACGTGACCTATGGCTATCTCACACATGTGAGATGTAAGCCGTTCAACCCCCTGTTGTGTGAAATCCTGGTGCTTGTGTTTGGGGGGCCAGGTCGTGTACGTAGTACACGCAGACGAGGTCACCAGCAGCTGCGCCTGCTTCCGCATCAGACAACTGACCGGCTCGGACAGTGGTCTTATTGTGGGGTTGGGGAAGAGAGTGAGGTCGAGAGCTCAGCGTATTTTCCTCACTATAAACAGTTTGACGCGCTTGAACCTATCACGGTGCGCTAAATGCCGTGGCTTGGATGGTTGCCAACTAACGGGATAACTCGGACCGCGTGGTCAGCCCAATGTGTGTTTTGTGTGGAGTAGCTGACTGGCGGACTGAGAGTCAGGATGCAATGGCTCCTTCTTAATGTGGCCTTTATGGCACTCCCCCTCCGTGGGATCCAAGCCAGGTGTGGTGGCACGCCCAGGGGCGGCTCCGGCCGCGCCAGCCACCTGCGCTCTCTCCCATCTCCGGTCTTCTTGACTCTGTCTTGACACCGGGCTCAGGTGGAGGAGGAGGAGGGAGTGCGGTAGCTGCCACGCAAGGCTACTATCACTTAAAACTAATTCACGCGCAAGTCATCGTCACTGCACCACCTGGTGTGGAGCATTCCGTGAACCTCGTCTAAATCGACGGTCGAACTGCTTATGCGGCGGGGGAATAGTTGCTGTTGCTGGTGTGGAGGAGGATTGTTGTGGTTTGCTACTTTTGGAAAGACAATAGTCTCCAGGGCTCTATTTTACCGGTTTGACACCTGGGCATCAAGGAAGTTTTCCACCATTTTCTCCCTGCATCTTAATCTGAATTTAGGGTAAATTGAGTGCAATTCCTCTTAAAAGGTCCATTTCGGGTCTCGCGTAGGATGAAAAAAGGGTTAGCTAGATAGCGCACGTAGAACTGTGGTTAATAGGACTGAAAGATCCGAGTTTTCCGTTCCTACAAGCCCACCTCATCCAGGTAGTTGGAGACCGGAGAGCCCGTCGGGGTTCCTTGGATGTATGCTAAAAACCTGGCCGTCAAATGTAAAGTACGTGATAAGGCCTCGGTCCAGTAACTCCAGTGTATGCCTCCTTTAACTTTCTTCCTTCCTTATCCTACCTTCTCTCCAGTAGATCGCTGCTTAACCTCTCGACGGATTATTTAGATATTTAGCGGACAGAAATACGACGTCAAATGACCCCATTATTTCGTCGGCTGCCATTGTGAGGAATCTGAATTTTGCCAGGAAGTGTGTTGAGTCTAGGTTGTGTTCTAAGCCCTTCCTGATTTGAAAGTTTGCTTAAAACTTTTCAATATGCATCTTGACGACCAAATTTTAAAAAACAGCCTGGCATAAATGAGCTTTTATGTAGTCCAATTTGTCTGTTTATTTCGATACACATATCAATGCAATTACATTTTATTGAAATTTTGCAAAAAATATTCTTTTTATATTTATTTGGACTAAATTATGTATTTTTCCAGATGTATACTCGCGGAAAGGGCATTTTGGGGTTTAAAAATTTTGTATTTCGGCGAATTTTAAGACGGAGAAATTGCCGTACATACAGCACTGTAAAGATATGTTTATTTACGCTCCTTATGAGGCATCCAGCTTGGAAAACCTTTTTTAAAATCTTGTGAGCCCTAAGTTAGATTTTCCTGTTAGCATAGTGAAATTCATGATTTTGCAAACATATGATGATGCTTTTCGTTTGGAAAGCATAAGCACAGTTAAAACAGCGGGCCCATATCAAAATTATTGGGCAAAGTATTTAAAAGGCACCATGCTTTCGCCTTTTGCGAGAGAAACTAGTGATTTCCTCGGGATTACCAAAACCATCGGTCAAAGCCTTCGACCTATCTCTTCAGCGGTTCATTGCTTCTTCGAATATATTGGTGAGCAATCAGTTTTTAGCTAGGAAGTAATCTGACAGCAGTCGCCATCTTTCGTCGCGTTTTGTTTCAAATTTAAAATGTTCTTTTCTTCCTTTGTTTTCAGAATGATTTGAGCATGCCGATCTCTCCAACCCCTCAGCGTGCGCGGTGTTTAAACGCAATATCGCTGTATTAAGGCCATGCCCAGCAACTTGAACAGCTAAAAACCACAATTGACTAGTACGAGATTCTGGTTTAAAAGGGCCGATGCTCTTTCCCAGAACTTTTTGGATTCAAACGGTTGGACAAACGATAACAAAAGGAAGGTTTTATTCAACATTCAAATTACGCTTGATTGAAGGCAAAGACTTACAATCATATTGCAGCTTCCAATGTAAAAAAATTGAATTTTACGGCGTAGCAGCCGTGAATGGGAGAAGTGGGGAGCTTATGCAGCTGCGAAACTCAAATAAAAAACATTTATGTTTCTCAGAATTACAAGGCCACTATAGACGTGGGATGGAGAGATAACGAAACAAACGGTTTCTGCAGACATTCACAGTCTCCTCAGCGGTTTCTGAGGTCAAGTCTGATTTCCCAGATCAGTGACTCACCATTCCTCTCACCAAGTTCGCACTGCGCGTCCTGTCTCTTGCAATCACGGCCCAACTCTTCCCAGAGCTTAAATCTATCCGTTAGATTATCATGGAGCCAGGATATACTATTTTGGACTAGTATTGACCTGCTTACTTCTACTGCCCTTAACAATAATATCGTCGTTAAGGTCAAATTCTCAGTCCATTCCGGCATAAATAAACCGAATTTCCGGTATTTTTCCACAAAAATACGCAAACCCGTTTCAAACTCTTTACACAGATGAAAATGTTCCGTTTACTGCTGACATATTTACGGAGAAACCGGGGTAGGACATTTTAGACGGGCTTTTCTGAAGAAAAAACAATTTGATTTAGAGCGATGATTACTTGCCTGGTGAATATTTGGGCTTGCATAAATTGAATCGTACCACATTCAGTTGGAAGTAGCATCTTTGTTAGACTTGACACATGGAAGATGTGTTGTTCGTGGCCAAAACCTGGGCACTAATGCGAATATCTGAAATATTTGCAAGATAAGACCTGTGATGCAAGAGTTGTTGGTTATATAATGGTTGGTTTCCAATTTTACGACACGATACGTGCACATGCTAAAAATAACTGGGGAATGTGATTTTCCCCATAGAAATATGAAGGAAAAGTGACAGATAAATTAGAAACCGAGGTCTGGAAACAATTTTTTTAGACCAAAAATTTTTCGAGTAGAAACTTTAAAGAAGATGTACCTAACTAACAAGGCTGGCGTCCTCGCGGGTGTGAAATACATCCAGATTTATATTGCAACCTCACGTAAGAAAACCTTTGTAATCGAAAATATGGTTAGGTATTTTTGTTAAAAGTTGCTTAGATACGCCCCCTATTGCACAAAGCGTGCAAATTAATTAGCGATTGGGAGACTTTCAATCCGAACACGATGAACATATGTGTCCTTTTATAAAAAGACAAATTGGAAGCTGTGAGAATAACGCAACATATAGGTTCTTTCGCTGCGCGTACAAGAATAAGCATGTTTCAATGAGGGTAGCGATTCCTCTTTCGAAAGTTTGGGAGATTGTATTTACTCGGAAACATTACTGCACCAATTCGGGTTATTTGCAGAGTGTATCTAGTTCATGATTATCCACGAAATATATCGAAAGAATTTTTGTTACTTTTCTAAGCGCAACTCCTGCCCCGAGCTGGAAGCTGTCCACATCGATGGCAAGGATTTAATCTTCTTTGACTTAACTGGGTATATTAGCGCTCATTGATTCCTATTTTAACCGCACTTGAGTTTCATATTGCATGCAAAATAAGCTTGAATAACTCCTTTAATAGTTTACAAATTGGGACCTTTAGTGTGAGTTTTGATCCCCGGCTATAAGGGTTGCCACTCACGGCAAATTGACTGGTAATTGCTGTGTCGGTAATACCAAGCGGTTTCCGAAGTAGCTGGGCTACGCCCTGTCGTAGACTTTCCCAGAAACGGAAGCTCAACAACGGTGAACCCTTTGGCACTCTCACAGTCTAGCTTTCGGTCTGCTCTTAGATCAGTTTGCAGCATGAACTGTAACCTTTGAAGCAAAGACGCTGCAGTTGTCGGGCCTGATACAGTGGCGCGTCGTCCTGCCTTAACGCGCATCTGTTGACCCCTAACCGCATCGCTGATGGAGGACAGCGCCTACTCGTACCGTTCTTACTCGTTGGTGAAGCCTCGATTGTCCTTATGTGTGTCTGGTGGCGCAGCAGAAAGGACATGGATTTATCACAGCAACTGATCTATTAACGAATCTGTGACGCTCCAGTACATGGTCAAAAATGTTTTCAAATTTTGTGCATGGTTAAAATAAATCTACTTCGACGTTTGACGTTCTTTACTTCTTCGCCTACTTATACGCCAGCTAGTCAGCTAACAAGTTCATCTGGCGCGTGTTAACTTCGGCGTACTGGACGCGACAAAATTTTCTGCGGATAAGCTGGCTGTCAGCAGGAATGATGTTGAATTTGATTTGATTGTGGCGCCAACCCTCTTTAAGTACCTTATCATACTTACTCCGGAGCTTCTTTTATGTAACGCCGGGCTACGTAATTTCTGCTGCATCTCTCCCTCCCCGGCTCGACCGAATATTTTTCACCGGTTTTAGCAGAATTTATTGTTATAGTCGAGGTTGTGTATGGCGACGTGCGATCTTGCATCTTTTCGCTTTGTGGCTAGAGTCTTCTTAGGCATTCACATCTTATCCGTTATTCGGTCACGCAGAAGTATTTAGCATACACAGTTCGTTAGCAAGGGCAAATTGGAAGCTGCGAGAAGAATGTAAGGTGTAGACTTTCTAGATCCAAAGACTGCTGCGCTTAATCTGAACTGGTAACGCATGTGACTGACAGGCATCGGTACAACTGGATAAACCATAAACAAAAGATCCTCTCAGAACCATATCCCACCGACAAGCGAAAAAAGCGCAGTGAATCATTTGTGCTGAGTCGTTATCAGGAGTCTTCATCTCCTTGAAAATTGCGCGCAAAGGTGGCCTCGGCGATTAGCAAGTTAACATCCCCTGTCTTTTTGCCAAAGCAGGCAACTTCCTGCGTCAAAACAAAAACACTTCATAGATGCCGCGAGGCGGAAAACGACGGCACAACTTTAAAAGTTGTCGTCAGAGCCTAAATCTGTCAGTAAACTTATTTTAGACGCATGTTTTAATATCTTGCACCACTAGTAGTAGCAGACTTACTAGTTATTCAACATAACCTTTATGTAATCTGTTTGTCAAGCACTCCACAAGCTACAGCGTAAATAAACAAATTTCTGATAACTTTACACAACACTACTCAATCGCATCTTCTGCTCTCTATACGGATGAAAATATTTCGTTTACAACAGCTATCTTAATGCCTTTCAAATCCGCTTCTTATGCACATTCATTAGGAAACTGCACCTTTGGTAAACCTGACACATTGAGGTATGCTAATCAGGACCACAATGTTTGGAATAATGCGAATTGTTGAAATGTTTGCAAGATTTTAAAAAATCACCATAAACATTGCTTACTTAATGTTTTGTTTTCAAAGTTTACGGCCTTAAATGTGCCCATAGTAAAATTTAATTGGCGAATGGGATTTCCATCGCAAAAGCGAAAAGGCAGGTAACAGATTATTTGGAAACCAGAAGATGTTCCACGTATACATTTCGTTTAAGCGAGCTTTCTTTTAGTACCTGATTTTTAAAAAGAAGTACCTTTATAATGAAGCTTGCATCTTGATGAGTCAGTAATATCTTATATCATCATACATACTTATCATTATTACAAGTTCAAGCTCAAAATTTTGGTTAATATTTAACGAGATATGACATCTATTGTATAAGACGTGAAAGATAGCAATTTTAAGATTCAAACTTTGAAAGCAAGGAACATGCGCATCTCCTTCAAAAAGGCAAGTTGGAAGGTGTGAGAACAGTGACTGGCGTAAGTTTTTTTCACATCATGTACAAGAATTAGCATGTTTCACTGTGAGTAACAATTCCAAATTCTGCCATATTGACTTCTTTATTTACGCAGAAACACCAAGGTAGCCATTCAGGTCTTTGCCGAGTATATCTGGGCCGTACGTTTCCACCTTAAAAGTACTGAAAAGTTTTTATTGCGTTTCCAAGCGCAAAACATATGCAGGGTTAGACGCTGTCCAAATCAAAGATCAGCAGCTTACATTCTCTGAAATAACGGGATATTCTTTTGGACACCGATTTGCATTTCATCGACACTTGAGCTTCACTTTGCTTGCGAAAATATATTGAATAAGTCCTTTAATACTTCCCGAATCGGGGCCCATAATGTGTTCTTTTATATCCGACTATAGGCACTGCCTGTAAAGGCAAATTAATTGGTAAGTGTTCTTGTAGACTATACCAAGCATTTTACGAAGTTGCTTGAACACGCCCTTACGTCCACGTTGACACCAATGGAAGCCTGATATCCTCTTTATCTGGCCTTCTGCCTGCTCTGAGGTGTGTTTGGGTCAACAACTGGAACTTTTGATGCAAAGACGCAGCAGTCATGGCGCATCTGTCGATTCGCTGATGGAGGGTAACGCTGACTAAAACCGTTCTCGCGTCATTACCGGGGAGAGCGCAGGTTGCTGGTCAGGCGGCAAGCTGCACCGAAGCATGCCATCGCGTCCCAATAACGCCTGCCCTCGTGTGGGCACGGACAATTTTTGTCTGAATACCGAGTTCTCCTCAACTTGTGGTTTTCTGCGGAGACAATCTTTTCTGGCCAGCAAACGATACAGTATACTCCAATTCGTAGACGTTGATGAGTTTTTTTTCATTGCTTATGCAACAAGGAGAGGGATTTCGGTTATAATGTAGTGGCACATTTGCAGTAGTTGTTAGAGGGTAAAAACCAGCCATAATAAATCACTTATATTAAGACAAACATGCATCTTTTGAGGAAAAAAACCAAGGACAAAGTAATTTTAAGGCTAAGTCAACACGACTAGGGCATGAAAGGAGAGGGCTTTTTGGACAATCCATATTCTGCACTTAAAGAGGCGACTCATGAAGGGCAACTGTTTCCCACCGTCGAGTTGCTCAGAGCGCGTTTTGTCCAAACTGATTGCTGAATCTGCGCATAGATAGACGACTCCATACTCCGTACACAACCCACCTTAGAGCACCTCTAGAAATAGGAAATTTTGCAAAGAAATAACCGAGTCGTTCGCGCCAAGTCAGATGATGCGCTCAAACCCCCAACTGCCTCATTTTTGTGTGGCAGCTGGAAGACCGACTTCGTTCAGGTATGCAAAACAGATCTTGTCGCGCGTTCTAGAGAGTTATTATTCGAGGTTCAGTTTAGCTGTTTGCGAGCGCTTGTCTACCACCATCGGTCTGACCTGAAACGGTATCCGTTTAATAGTATGCTGGATGTTAGAGCTTAAATACGTGAAGCCGAGTTTACACATAATTCGAGTTTCGCGTTTTCCCTTTGAGGCAAAACAGGCAACTTTGTGGGTAAAAGCAAATGTCTTGCCATTAGTGGAGCGAGGAGGTGGGGAATTCCGGCTAAACTTTAAACCTGCCACCGGAGCTTACATTTCTCCGTTTGCTTAGCACTGAGATAGATTTAATAGTTCGTACCAATATTTGTCCCATCACATGCTTTTCAAAAGAATGATGAAGAAAATTTTAATCAAACTTGCCTTATCTCATTTTGTATTTTCTGTGCGAATGAAAACATATCAGTTGCACTTAACTCATTTATATATGAAGAGCTGTCTGAAATTTTCGATAAGCTTTTCACACAAAAAGAAAACGTATGTTAAGTTAGAGGTGTGATTAGCATGAAAAATAACTTGGCGACTCATCGGCATAGCTAACTGCGCAGATTCCACTCGGATAATGACGACTAATGGCCTCCCGTGCACTTTTCCCCAAAGAATTTATGCGTGCATAAATTCAGTTACATTGCTTTAAGGCCTCGTGTCTCAAAACCATTTATCAAGAAATTGCGTGTTCCTAAGGCTTGGCACCATGAAGGAGGTATACTGCGAGATCAGCGACAGTGGCAAAGTGCAAAGCATTACTGGCAAAGGGTATTTTTATCCCAACAATGCCAAGGAGGCAGGAATTTATTTAGATTACTTGCATAACAAGTCACTTGGAAACCAGGAGCATAACGGAAGATGCGCATTATGTCTGAAACTATCATATAACAATTTCTACAATTTTCACAAAGTTCAGGACCTAATTTTGGAAAAAAAACCTCAATAGATTCATGTATTCCGAATTTGATGGAACAAACGAATATAGTTATGATTATTTACCAAGTGCGCTACGCAAAGATTCCTGGAAGTTATGAAAACCAAGCTCTGTCATTCCACCGTCTTAGAATTAGCTGGAAACCGTATCGCGCGCTATAACTCACAGCAAACTTACTTGAGCAGGATTTTACATACCCAAATACTCCCAAGGATGTCCTTACTATCTCACGGGTTGAGGTTGATACATATCAGTTGTCCACAAGAGTTCATTGTAGTGGCTAGGTAGTTGGTGTATCCTGAGTGCCGCAAACGTCAGACCAAGTCCCCGGTAGCAGAATAAGATGGTGACACCGAAGTGTTCACAGAACTCACAGTTTTCTCCGCAGGTAGCAGTGGCCACTAGTAAGGCTAGGGCATGCGTGGCCGGTGTCAAATCGCAGCTGGCAGTGGGCGCAACAGTGGTGTCAGATGGCTGTGAAGGTTTGTCGGCTGAGCTAGCTCGGGACGGATTGTGTCTAACGGTGTGTGCCGAGAGTATTTCCAGTGTTCTACGTTGCACCGGCCAAGGATCGTGTAAGACCGTGACCCGTGGAATGCGCTCGTGTTGCAGTCAGTTAGAATGTTGTCGTCTTGAAATTATCTTTCAATCAGATCAAGAGGGGGCAGTGGTGAGAGCATTTGGTAGACGCTGACCAAGTCTGCGTCACCCTAAACTAATTCATGCGCAAGTCACCGTCTTGCGCCCAGCATTTCGTTGGGCCCACGGTGGGCGTCGTCGCCCGCGACGGTCGAAATAGTGTGTCACTGCGCCTATAACTGTGCCAAGGTGCCAGACTATCTTGTCTTTAGCTAACTTTTCACCCTTTAACTGTACTGCTTATTTTACTGTACGTTAATTACTCTGCTCTAGCTATCGCACGTAGAATGTGCTGGCTGCTCATGTCGTTTGATATTCAATTATTATTTTTTGCATAAATCCTGTTTTGTCCTGATATTAGTGGTCTGGGATCGGTGCTGGCGTCTTACAAGTTCACTACAGAACCGCTCGAAGAAAGGTAGCAAGGACGTAAATAAACACGCCAGCATCAACATTTGACTTATGTGGTGGACGAAGCAGAACGTGCCCAAACCAGCTCAGCTAACTTTCTTGGACGGCCTGGGATATTGTCGAGATGCTGTCACAACGAGCGCGAGTCCCATTTGAAACGATTTCAGTTTGAGGTAGCAGTGGACAAACACCTCTAGCTTTCGTTCATCTTTTACGGGCGCAGTCCAACATTCATGATCATAGAGAAGGGGTGGCCAGACGGATGTTCGGTACACACGGATATTTGGGGCGATGGCGATTTCGCGTCCGATCCCTAGATTGTTCATAAGGATTGTGAAAAAAAATGCTGTGAGGTGTGCTTTCTTGTGGTCACAATGCAGCTCGAAAACTTTTATGGATAAACGACCGATTTGATGTAGTTATTCACCGCTGGCACCAGAGACTATCAGACACCAAATCTGGAGGCTGGGCGAAGATATAGTCATGCGTACTCGAAGTCTGTGCCATTCAAAACAGCGTACGACCCTTTTACGAATTCAGTCATTTTCGTACTTGAACAGAATGGACAACAAAATACAATCTTAACGGCTATATTTGTGGACCATAATGCGCACAGTAGTTAAAAGATAGTAGGCCAGAACCAGGTCAATGAATTACGCCGTGATAGAGCCTAGTTCAGTTATCCACCACAGAGACTCACAATAAATGCAACCAAGCTTCGTAGGAAGTAGATCGTAGTCCGGTTCTGGTAGCTAGCCGGAACTTCAGCAATGCCCCGCAGTATTAAAACCTGGTCCACGATCCATGCCCAGCTCGGACTACGACTTAGTTGGATAGTGTCCTCGAGTCCCACAAACTCTGAAAGCGTCTGGTAATGAGAACAACGAAGACCTTTGCATAGATGTCAACAAGTCCTTTACCCCGGTCGTTCTCACGATTTGTCTTATCTCCCATCGTGAAGATTAACACGCAGCTGCCCTAGCTTCAGCTATCAGAAACTATCTCATCTTCCCATGCCTGTTCAATCGCCTCATGGAGCCAGGGTGCCAGTGTATAAGACTTGTAGATTTCACTGTGGAGGTACCATACAATACGAGTGCTGCGGTGTTGTGCAGGCTATTTATTGCTTAGACAATTTTTCACTGAACGGGTTTCTGATGAGACTGCATAAACTGGAGAGGAGACCAAGGCTGCTGCAGAAGAGAGCAAGTGCGTGGCATTTTGGTTATCGAGGTTGTGAAGGTTTACACGAAGTGCTCATGCCAGCACCGGAACATGGTTGGATTTTCAGCAAAGAAGCCATCATTCACATGGTGAACAGAGCCACTCAATTTAGAATGTATACCATCATCTTGGTGGATAAATTGATAGTATTAGAGTGTTACCAGCATTTGGGTCCCGCTCCATAGTAGTCACTACTTCGGTTCCAGATCTTCTTGAGATCAACTTTGCACACAATCTCCGGAGTCGGCGGAAGGGAACACCCTTGGAGACCTGGCTCGAGCCACCTGGGCAGACAACTGCAAATTTCCTCCGCTGATCCAGTCATTGCGGCATTGACTTCACTACCTGTGCGCTACTACCAGACTCTCCTAAAGTTGGGGTCGTAAAATGAGACCGCGCTTTTATGCTCAGGGTCACGGTTATGCACGAATATTTGTGACATCCAGAAGTCTTGGACGTGAAAATTTTAGCGTGAATGAGAGGTAAACATGAAAGCCTGGGCGAACGAAAACATGCTTCGATCCCTCGGTACTGCGAGTTTCGGCATCAACTTCCATTCCGAGTCCAGCAGTAGAACCGTGAGCCCACTTAAAATGGCATCGTTTGTGGTGGTACAGGAAGCATGTGTTGTCACAAACAGTCGGTTCTCATCAGTACAGTTCAGAAATCTCTTATCATTTTCGCACTGAAAACCAATCAAAGCCGACAATGAAGTAACATTTAAAGGGGCGTTGTATTCAGTCCGATCATGGCAGTCCACTGCAACAGTCATGGCGAAGGACCTTTTCAAATTACTTTTAAAGCTGCGGATAGACGGCTTCTTTATCGTGCTGGTCGACAGATTATGTCGGTGCGTACACGAAGATGACGGAGATGTACGTAATTTGACCCTTTATTCGTAAGTCGCCAGCTGTTAAAACACTGGTTGCCACGAGAGTAGTACATATATCTACTGTTTTGGGAGGGTGATCGCCGCACCGTATAGTGCAAATCGCTGCAGACTAGGATGAACTGGGAGTTGACCCACGAGATGCTTTTTTTCCGAGAGCATTACCTGGATTCAGACTTTGCAAAAACAACATATATTTACGTAATACTGACGAAGACCCCGTATGGTCGCATTCTCGATGCTTGTGTCCAGGACCTTTCACACTTCCCGTTATCACCTACAACGATTGCGCTCCTGAATAAGTGGCGTAGTTCGCATACTATTTGCGCACACGATTAGACGAGGTGTGCGGAACACGTTCGTTCCCGCCCATGTGGGAATTTTAAGCAGAGCTGTGTCACAAAAGGCCATCTGTATTGCGTAGTTTGGGTTGTCATCTCTACCGCTACCACAACTCAGCAGTGGGAAGCACACTCATTTACTGACTGTCCACGGGCGCCATGTCACGGTGCCACCACTGAGCGTTATAGTATTTTAAAAGACAGTCAGCTTGTCAGAGTTCTGGTAGCACAATCGCTGCTGACCTGCGATTGCTTATTGGCTGGACCGCCGTATCTGCTTATTTTGAAGCCAACTTTCACGGACGCCCCTTCACTATCCACCGCTCGCGGGTACGCCTGACAGCCAATATTAAGGTAATTGGGGTGTCCGCTGATAAGCGAAATTGCCGTCAACTGGCTTGTGGGCCCATAAGGCATCGGAAGTGACTACGGGTGATCATTTGCCCCTATAATACATCGTTGTTTGCATAAATCAGGCACGTAAGGATGTACTATATGGAATAAGGTCTACATAGTATTAACAAATACGCAAAGAGGAAAAACATTAGAGCAAAGCAGCATAGATTTAACCGTACTATGAATTCATTGAGACATTGGATATAGTTAGTACTACCCACGATATGCTGCTTTTATTTATCCTTCATTCTGTTGAAGTTTAGGAGCATCGCGAACCCTGTGGACTGGGACTGGTGGGCAACCCATTGACCGATGCATAACTCTGTTAATATTTTTCAACGGACCTCTAAAACTAATAGCTAATAAATTCCGGCTTGGACAAATGTTTAATTGCTATTCTGCAGCGTCACAAAATTAATGTCTCAATCGGTGGAGACATACAAACATTGGATTTACAAGCACATACTGTAGGAACAAGCGGACCATGCGAATGTGTAACCTTAAAAAAACAAGGTACTTCTGTGAAACTAAGTTTGTAGTTCCTTAATGCCGTAATTTCTTTACATTGTTGATTATTCTTCCGATTTTAGATGAAAAATAGGAAGTTCTGTCAAATACGCTGAACTTAACACTGAACTGCTGTTACTTCCCTGGGGTGCCTCAGCGGATTTCCGTTGTATTTGGGGGAATTCGTACATCCTTATCAGGTACAGTCTGCATTTATCATACACACATTTGAATCGATTTTGTCATGCTATGTGAAATAACCACGTTTTTCACACCTGCAGGTCGAGTAGTACCATGTGTTACAAGTAGAAAGAGGCTCTGCCAGCACAGATGCAAACGCGAGGTTAGTGCTCTGAGCTGCATGGTATTCAACCAAAGCTTTTGAGCAAAAAGAAGGCCTAACTTGAGCCCTTCACTAAGGATACCTCATGGATATAAATCACAAAATGTAACAGGCCTTGACCCTGCTACTGGAATATGTTGGCACTCACCTCGCTCGTTTTTGTGTTGTCTTGCCATCGGAGTTTGGTGGGCTAGGGAAGGGGGAAAGGTTGAGCGAGGTAGATGCTTCACAGGTATACTTTCACACACGCCAGTCACCAGTGCACCGGGAAATGTGGTGGACATCGTTGGTTGCGACGGGCGAACTTTCGGAATTTCAGAGCTGAAGAGTGACCTGGCGAATGGATGTTCTGGGTAGGTATGACGTGTAGATGCAGGCAGTGCCGAATCAAAGAAGATGGACGTGCCATCACTGGGGCAATGGGAATATTAGCCTGAACGTTCGGACTCTTAAAGGAGACCATCGTGAGGGAATTTTAGAAAGCAACAACAAGTGAACACTTTTTATAATAAAACAAAGGGAAAGGGGGTAGAGATTGAGAGGGAGAGGATGCTGTTAGCGATGATGATAGTTCGACCGTCGATTTAGACGATGTCCACCGTATGCTCCACGGAAGGGTGGTGCAGGAACGGTGACTTGCGCGTGAATTAGTTTTAAGTGATAGTAGCCGTGCGCTGCAGCTACCGCACTCTCTCCTCCTCTCCCACCTGAACCCGGTGTCATGATAGAGTCAAGAAGACCGGAGGCGGGAGTGGACGCAGGTGGCTGGCGCGGCCGGAGACGCCCCTGGGCGTACCACCACACCTGGATCGGATCACACGGAGTGGGAGTGCCATAAAGACTACATTAAGAAGGAGCCATTGCAGCCTGACTCTCAGTCCGCTAGTCAGCCACTCCACACAAAACACACATCGGGCTGACCACGCGGTCCGAGTTATACCGTCAGTTGGCAACCTTCCAAGCCAAGGCTTTTAGCGCACCGTGTAAGTTTCAAGTGCCTCAGATTGTTTGTAGTAAGGAGGAGGCTCTGACCTGTCGATCTCACTCTCTCCCCCACCCCCACAGTCAAACCACTGTCCGAGCCGGTCAGTTGTCTGATGCGGAAGTGGGTGCAGCTGCTTGTGACCTAGTCTATGTGTACTACGAACACGACCTGGCCCCCCAAACACAAGCACCCGGATTTCACACAACAGGGGGGTTGAACGGCTTACATCTCACATGTGTGATATAGCCAGAGGTTACGTTAAGAAGGAGCCATCGCAGCCTGACTCTTAGACCACCAGTCAGCCACTCGACACAGCACACATTGGACTAACTGCGAGGTCTGAGTGAAATTGTCAGTTGGCAACCTTCCATCCGCAACGTTTAACGTTACCGCACTCTCTTCTCCTCCCCCACCTGAGCCCGGTCTCACATAACAGACAAGAAGACCAGAGATGGAAGAGGGCGCAGGTGGCTGGCGCGGCCGGAGACGCCCCTGGGTGTACCACCACACCTGGATCGGATCACACGGAGTGGGAGTGCCATAAAGACTACATTAAGAAGGAGCAATTGCAGCCTGACTCTCAGTCCGCCAGTCAGCCGCTCCACACAAAACACACATCGGGCTGACCACGCGGTCCGAGTTATCCTGTCAGTTGGCAACCTTCCAAGCCACGGCTTTTAGCGCACAGTGATAGTTTTAAGCGCGTCAGATTGTTTATAGTGAGGAACATGCGCTGAGCTGTCGACTTCACTCTCTCCCCACCCCCAAAATCAGTCCAATGTCCAAGCCGGTTAGTTGCCTGATGTGGGAGTAGGCGCATTGGCTGACGGATTGGCGTACTCGTCTTCGCGCACCACAGCCCAACCTGGCCCCCATAACGCACACATCCGGATTCACTAACTCAGGTGATATGGAGCAGCCATCGCCGTCTGACTCCCAGTCCACTGGTCAGCCACTCGACACACACAGCACATACACTGAGCCGACGGTGTGATCTGTTGTAAGCGTCAGATTGGCAGCCTTCCCAGCCACTGTTTCTAGGAAACCGTGATATACTCTGGTAAATGGTGATTTTGAGGGTGTTGTCGATGAATTGGTGTATGTAGTGTACACTGATGAAGCTTAGCCTCCGGTGATTTACCGCAGGTTTTTGTGAATGTGCATGTGTCCGAATAGGCCCATGCGGTGTGTGAATGTGCGGGAGTATTGAGGGCAGTGGAGGCGGGCACGTCGACTGTACGTCGGAGCCCCAGGCGCTGGTTCACCAGCCTCCGTGCGATGGATTCGCAGGTGACCGATCAAGCCGATGTGTGATTTGAATTTGCAGGCACAATGTGGGCAGGAAAAATTGGAAGAGGCTGAGGGGGTGTCACTTATGGTAGTGGGGTGGAGGTGGCGGTAAGAGTGGCTGGAGCGGAGGGTGTGTATGGGGTTTCGGTGTTGTCATCATTGCGATGAATTCCACTTTCATTGATGCGCATGTGACCGAAAAGGCCCATTCGATGAGTGAATGCACGAAGACAGTAAGGGCAGTGGAGGCGGCGATCTCTGCTGTGTGTTGGAGCTCCAGACACTGGTTCACCAGTCTCTGTAAAATGGATTCGAATGTGACCGACCAGGCCGATGCGTGAGGTAAATGTGCGGTCACAATGAGGACAGTTTAGGAGAGAGTACCCATCGCTGATGTTGGTAGTGGTGGTGGCGGTGGTGGTGGTGGGGTAACACGTGCTGAGCATTGTGATGTGGTCTCGATGATGGTGGGACTAATGGAATTGATGCCAGGGGTGAGGGTGGGGGAGTCCGAAGGAGGGTTGACAGAAGTTGACGGATTTTTGACGGATTGTTAACGGATTACTGTCGGATTGTTGATGCATTGCGTCCGAAGATGTCCGACTAGGCCGATTCAAACGCGGAAGGTGCCGTGACATCGCGGGCATGTTGGAAGGGCCTGGGCATTGGCGATGTTGGTCCGTGGCACTGGTGACTTTTGTGCCGCTCTTTTGGTCTTGGCAGTGGCGATCCTGTTGGCTTCGTAGATTACTGCCCCTGTCGTAACTGTTCTCCTCCTAGCCGATCGATTCCAGGCAAGGTCCTCCCAGGACTGCGGGTTGATCTGCAATTGCTTCAGGGAGGTCTTCAGAGTGTCTTTGTAGCGGCGTATTTGATCCCCTTGTCGACGAGAACCCATGGCGACATCTCCATAGAAGAGTCGTTCGGGTAGCCTTTCGTCGTCCATCCGCACAAAGTGACTGCTCCAGCGCAGTTGCAGTTGTTTCAACTGAGCGTAAATGCTGAGAATGTCTGTTCGTTCTAGCACTTCCTTGTCCAGTATCCTATCTTGCCAACTCAGCTTTAGCATTCTGCGGAGACAGCTGAGGTGGAAGTGGTTGAGCTTCTGCGCCTGCTTTTGGTAGATCGTCCACGTCTCCGCTCCATACAGCAGTGTCGGCAATATGACAGCTTGGTACATCTTGAGTTTGGTGCTGAGGTGGAGACTATGTCGATTCCAGTACACATTTTGCATGCGTCCAAAGGCTTGGCTGGCTTTAAAGATCCGATGGGCGATCTCATCGTCGACTTTGCTGCTGCGTGCGAGATTGCTGCCTAGGTACGTGAAGGTTTCCACAGATTTAAGTTGGGCGCCATTGACATTGATGTGTGCTGCGGTGTAGAGAGTGTTGGGCGACGGTTAATGCATCACAACCGTCTTCTCAGTGTTGATGCGAAGTCCGAAGTTGTCATTGGTGGCAGCGAAGAGGTCCGTGCTCCTTTGCATTTCCTCTTCTGTCGTTGTATTGAGTGCGCAGTCGTCAGCGAATAGAAGTTCGTGGATGGTGGCTGTGGCGACACGCGAATGGAAGTGCATCCGTCGTTGGTTGAGGAGTCGGCCATCCATCCGGTAGGCGATGCGGATCCCGTGGCGTTCGTCGCGATAGGCATTCATTAACATGTGTTAGCGATAATGCTTGGTGCACACCACCTCATGGTGTGGTGAGAGCGTACGGCCTTGGTTGGGAACTGGGCCGAGTCTCTTGGTCGCGTGAGCGTCGTGCGTTATAGCAAGAGGGTATCGCGACGTGTCTGTTCGGTGGTGTTGCTATCAGGCACCCAGGCCCCCAATAGTTTCCGCCTCATATTGTTGCTGGCTCGCGCCATTTCCCGTGTGCTCGCGAAGTTGAATTCGTGGCCTTCCTCCATGGTGTGAGTAGAAACTTGTGACAGTGGGTCACCTCTCTGAATCGCTCGTTTAAACCAGAACCGAAACCATAGGCCTGATATGACAACCTAGGGAATATGAATTCTGCATGAAAACGGGAATAGCCATAATGAATCGTTTTAAAATGCTAATTTACTTAGCAGAGTCTGATTTGACAAGAAACAGTGCCATTGGTATGTGATTATTCTGTCGATATTTGGTCATTGACTTTAGGGCGTAGTTGTGAGCTACGCGTGCAGTGATGAACCAATAGCATCGCCTTATGTCTGGTCTACGCTTATATGCACCCTATGCCAAGCACATCATCAATCACGCGCTAAATATTTTCCCCATCAAGTTGAACATTATTACAGCGTTTACTTTCGGCGTGGTGCAGCTATGGGCCTCAAAACGGTCAGAAGTGATCATTGCAGATCCTTCTGGACCGAATATAGGACAGCTCTACCGTCGATTCCAACGAGGTCCACCATGTTGTGCAGGGCAGTGACATGCGCGTGGATTAGTTTTAAGTGATATTAGACTTGCGCTGCATCGAATGCACTCGCTTCCTTCACCTACCTGTCCCCGGTGCCAAGAGAAAGTCAAGAAGATCAGAGGCAGGATCAGGTTAGGTGGCTAGTGCGGTGGAAGCCCACACCTACGTGCGCAACCACGCCCCCATGTTTGGTATTTGTTATGGGAGCGCAACCAGACTAATATTTGCCGCGCCCTGCTCTAGCCCCCATGTTGGTCCAGTGCATCTACCATGCGGCCTGTTTAGGTGACACAAAAACGAATATATAAGATCTCTCAAACGTTCAGTCTTCCATGGTTACCTATTTCACTCAGATTACAGGACTGCTATTGAATTTGCGTCCGCTATGTGAAGACTATTAACCCCCCTCTCTCTCACATAGACACACACTTTAGTTAACGTACTATCCACGCTGATTTTCCTTCCTCGTCGACCATGTGCTCTGTGTGGGCTTGTGCATAGGTGTTCGGCAGCCTACGCCCTCTCCTGCCTCCGGTCTTCTTGACTCTTTCTTGACACCGGGCACAAACGGGTGAAGTACGAGAGAGTGTGGAAGCTACAGCGCAAGGCTACTAGCGCTAAAACCTAATGCACGAGCAAATCACCGTCGTTGCATCACCATGCTGTGGAGCACACCGTGGAACTTGTCAGAATTGATGGTCAAAATGCTGGGTGCGAAGAAGGAGAGATATCGGCAGAAAGACAATACCGACAAAGACGAGTGCGAATGCAATGGCCATTTCTGGCTTATTAGGGTCATCATTAAGCCATACCAACCCCAGGTCTTGCTAAACCCGAGGCTCGAACTCGCGACCTGTTTGGTAGAAGTCATATGCTCTAACGCACTGCGCCACGACCTCGATGTCTTGCCGGTTTCGATCGGGAATAATAACCGCGGTAGATGGGCGCTCACCGATCGGTTACGGGACTCACTCGTCCCGTTCTGCCCTTTACTTGGTGGACAAGGCTGTCTGTGTTGTTGTGTAACACGTTAATTGAATGCTCAAACCAATGCTTTTCCAACCATAGATGTTTATTTGAGTTTTCTCAGTAAATCTGTGTTAATATGATAATTTCGTTCAAAAGAGACGTTTTGGTGGCTGAAAATTGACTTCCTTAATTCAAATCTTTGCTGCTGTGCTCTCAAATTGATTGAGACGGCCCTAAAAAGACGGACCAATTAATTGATATTTTCTCCATGGTCGATGGTGCTCACCGCGCGATTACGGGGCTCAATCATCCCGTGGTGCCTTGGGGCTCACTCTCGAACCTCGCCAGCCGCCGCACAGCGGCCAAGGATATAGTGAGCGGTAATATCTTTCGGTCCATATCAATAGCTGCTGTGCGCTTGCTGGCGTGACTCGAGAGTCAGCCCCAAGGTACAACGAGATGATTGAGTCCCGTAATCACGAGATGAGCACCATCTACCATGGAGAAAATATAAATTAGTTTGTCCGTCTTTTGAGGGCTGTCTCAATCAATCTGTGAGCACAGCAGCGACGATTTGAATGAAGGAAGTCAATTTTCAGCCACAAAAAACGTTTCTTTTGAACGTAATTATCAGATTAACACAGATTTACAGAGCAAAGCCAAATAAACATCTGTGATAGGAAAAGCATTGGTGCGAACATCCACTTAACGTATTACATTTCCACACAGACAGCCTTGTCCACCAAGTAAAATCAATTTACGACCGTGCGGATCTAAGTGCATGCGACGCGTTTGGTCCGTTCCCTATCGATTCTCAGTCATCCACAACGCGTGTGCCAGTTCGAATGCACTCCGTCTGCAGAAAATCATTTATTTGCGTGGTGCTGGTCGTATGTAGGCCCCCGGTAAATAACTTAGTCTAAGCAAGCACGTTCGATCAAGTTCAACCATGCGCTCATTCCCCCAGTGAGTACACAAGTACTCAACGGCCAAGTAGAGCAAGCGCCAAATGAGACGCGAATTTCACAAGCTGCCCTAAAATTATTTGCGCCTAAATCGTTTCCAATATGCTGTTTTGGTAGAAGCAGTGCCCAAACACAATCACAACTGACAGATAAATATTGCCGGCAAGGGACACCGGAATGGCCAGTTCTGGCTTATTAGCCGTCGTCAGCCAGTCATACCCACTCCCAGGCGGTAAACCACCCGAGGATAGAACCCGCAACCCGTTGATCAGAAGTCCAACACTCTAACCAATCACAACTTACAAATTCTGTGGCCGCCACCCTTCTTTCTCTCGTCGAATGCGGAATATGAGTTCGAAGGTGGCCAAAATTAATTCATTGTGCAAAAGGGTTCAATTTTTACAATCTCTCTCTCTTCCCCGCTTTAAGTCTCTAAACAAAAAATGTTTGATGAACAACTATGTGTCTTCCCACCGGAAGCTATATACGTAGGTGTCTTATCTTTGGTATAACCTCAATCACAAAAACTCTTCTTTTATATAGCATAAACAGAAAGATATCACCAATAAGTACCAGGGAGACTGGTATAACCATTTCTGGTTTACTAGCCTGTTGGCTAGAAGTTCAACACCATAGCCCTTGAACTACGGGCTCCTTGTCTTGTTGTTTTCGATCGAAAATATTAAAAATAGTAGCGGAGAGTTCAGTGATCACATTGCGGAATAAATTTGTCCCGTTGTGCATTGGGACTCAATCTTAGGCCCCACCAGCAGCCACGCAGTGGCTAATATATCATAGGCAGTATGTCGGTGATATCTTCTCGGCGGGTATCTCTTGCTCTGCCGAACCCCTGCTCTTGAGTCATTCGATGGCACCGTATTTGCCAAAGAAGTATATGAGCTTTTAGTTAGCACTCGTGCTGGGCGCAGGTTAAAACAAATTTTAGTCTATAAGGTGCAGAGCTGGGGCAGTCAGGGTATCTCACTTGCTTTAATTATTGCCAACGCTAGAAAACAGGAGAATATCCCGTTCTAGGACCGCGTCGGTCAGTCGCTACTCTCAGTTCGCTTTGCAGGCAAAATAGTTGGGAAATCATCTGATAAAAGTGACCTTAATACGGCGCTTCGGATCTAAAATCAGGTCTGTCTGTTAATGCAGTTCAGCCGGAAAACATAAAATCTAATTAATTGACCCAGATCAGTCAGAAATGAAGTTTGATTAAGTTCTCAGTCGACATATCAAGTAGCAGTTAAACATCAGACGACATCGAAGAATAAATGAACCAGCTTGAGTGAACACCGATTGGAACTGACTGCAGCAAAACGATCGACAATAAAATTACACGGAAAAGAAGGACCATAACAGCAAAAGCATTATTTGTAAAGAATATTAATGTTTTCAGCCGACAATTGCCACGCCTGAAGACGTAGCCCAGACGACAATATATGCCTGTTAGGTGAGGCACGACCGTGATGTTATAAGCAATAGGTTGCAAGCCCCAGTAAAAAGTACATATACGCTATGCGACCGCCTGCGAGGGCTCTAGTCTGAGCTCGAGGGCACAAATGAACATAAATGTTCCTTAAGCAGATCGGTGAGCAGCAAACTATCATCATATTCCCGATCGCAACCGACAAAACAACGAGCCCGTGGTTCAGTGATAGAGCGTTCGACCCAATTACCAAAGGTCGTGGGTTCGAATCCCAGGTGTTCCACACTTGGGATTGGGTATGACTGGCTGATGACGGCTAATAAGCCAGAAATGGCCATTCCAGTCTCCCTTATTTTTGTCGGTTCCACTTTATCAACATATGCTACATGTCACTACGTGACCGCCTGCGAGTGCTCTAGTCTGAGCCCCAGGGCACAACGGAACATACATGTTCCTTAAGCAGATCGGTGAGCCACACACAACCATATATATATATATACCCAGGTGTGCCACACTTGGGATTGGATATGACTGGCTGATGACGGCTAATAAGCCAGAAATGGCCATTCCGGTCTCCCTTGTCTTTGTCGGTTCCACTATAAAAACATATGCTACATGTCGCTATGCGACCGCCTGCGAGGGCTCTGGTCTGAGCTCCAGGGCACAACGGAACAAACATGTTCCTTAAGCAGATCGGTGAGCAACAAACTATCATCATATACCCGATCACAACCGACAAAGCAACGAGCCCGTGGCTCAATGGTAGAGCGTTCGACTCAATTACCAAAGGTCGCGGGTTCGAATCCCAGGTGTGCCACACTTGGGATTGGGTATGACTGGCTGATGACGGCTTATAAGCCAGAAATGGCCATTCCGGTCTCCCATTCCGGTCTTTGTCGGTTCCACTATAAAAACATATGCTACATGTCGCTATGCGACCGCCTGCGAGGGTTCTAGTCTGAGCTCCAGGGCACAACGGAACATACATGTTCCTTAACCAGATCGGTAAGCAACAAACTATCATATATATATATATATATATATATATATATATATATATATATATCGTTATACCGTTCTTCCGACATAGGTACTAGCTAAAAGCCCAGACACATGTTTCACCAATGTTTCTGCTGCTGTATGACACAGAATCGGGATTTTAGCGCCCTAGTGTGTCCCCCAGCGTTCGCTGTGTGGTTTCTGGTATATGGACTCAAGAAAATAATCGGAGAAATAATTTCTGAAATTATTAAGTGCAGGACATGGATTCAGTTGATCAGGGACATGACTTTTTAGGGTCAGACCCAAAATTTCACTGAACATTTTGGTCGAAGACAATCAACCACTATGTAATTATCACGTAATGCCCATTCTACAAACAATAAGTAGTACAAGTAGTATGAATCTTTTATGGCAAAGATATTATACCGTACTTCCAACATGGGTAATAGCTAAAAGCCCAGACACGTTTTTCGCCGATATTTCTGCTGCTGTTGCTGCTGCTGCTTGTTGGTACTGCTGTCTCTTCCTATCCTGGACATCCGACTGTTATCAGTCGCTCTAAGTTGATGTGTTTAGTTTGGCCCACATAGGCCGGTAGCCGTCCTTTTTAAGTGGTCTAAACCAGATTCCGAAATTACCTGGAGTAGTCCTCTTTCCTCACTCCCCATCCCCACCCTCCAAACAGAAAAGTACTATGAAGAGGATGACTTGCGATGTTGCGGGCGACACTGCATAAGTCGTATCATCTTCCCTTTTAATCAAAGGTAAACCGATAGTTACATATATCAGACTTTTGGGATGACCAAGGAGCAATATTTAAGGGCAGCGCTGTCTACATCGTCACAGGGGAGTGGGTTGGAAAATGCTCCTAAAATTCCCAGTAAAACACGCCATTGGCAAGCTGACCATGTTTGTTAATGCAAAAATGTAATTATACCAATATTATAAATAACAAAAACCACACGCGTTCATGTTCCTGTGTCCCTCCACAGGCAATAATAGTCAACCTGGCAGCCTGAAATGTTCGTTCGCTTTTAAAAAATCGAATGACAAAACGTTGAGAAAGTTCAGGGCACTCGGGATCTGACTTGGAACATGGTGGATATTGTGGCTGTCGCTGGAACCCTCGCCTCAGCATAAATACAGCTGGAGGAGGCGGATGCCGAGTGGAGATCAGATACCCGAGCCATGAACCAAAACGTTGGTCCCACCTCTTCTATTCCGACTTTCCAATGGCATTCGATCAGGGAGGACACTGTGCGGTAGATGCTGCAGAAGTCTACCTCACTTGGCATCGACTCAAGCGCAATTCACCGGAGCTGCGCCAAGCTCATTGGCGTCGTCGTGGTTCATGGCAGTCGAACTGACATATGGCTTGCAGCCACAAGCATTCGAATGATATTTGCTGCAAACTGTGTTCTGGGCCGGAGCTAAAGAGCAATCTGTGAGCCTTCTTGATCTGCATGTCTGTTGACTCCTTCAGTGAGTCCTCTAGAGCAGGTTATGCTGGACTGAACTTCACAGAGTGTGATCCAGTGGCCTAATCGATTGAAAATTTGGTTAAATGTGCAGTCGCACAACCGAGCTCCCTTATCTGCTGTTAGACTTCGTTGCTAAACAACCTAGCAATGGCTGTAAAAGTTGCACCCATCTTTACTTAACAATTTCTGGTCAAGAAAACTTGTGTCCGAAACTCTGCGGCTTAGGCTATCTATAAACTGACATTTATTTATCCCCACCACGCTCTTAACCATGCAGGAAAGCTGTCCCCACCCGCAATGTAGGTGGCTTTGCTCAAAATTCTAGGTAAATTAGGGTTAGGTTGAAGGTATGCTTAGTGTTAAGGCTAGGGTCGGTGTTAACTGTAAAGTTAGGGTTGAGGATTGGGTCAAAGTGGAGATTGGGGTTACGGTATAGGTTTATTTTGGGGTTAATCTTAAGGTTAGGACAGGAAAATATTTGACCTTACTGGAATTATGCGCAGAGCCACCTTTAGTACTTAGGCGGGCTGATCCTACTTCCATATCCAGTTTAGAGGGCTATACCTATAATCCTTAACGAACACTTTACTGAAAACATTCATTCTGAATGGTATGGGACGTCCAGTTGTGACATGATGACTTTGGTCAATTGATACAATAATTTTACCTGGACAAGAGTTCACCTTCAAATCCTTTTCTTCAGTCTGATGTACAAAGGCTTCACGAGGTCTGAAAAAAACATTCTTTTCTTGCTGTTTCGATCGAGAAATTGATATATGATCAGCAAAATACATGGAGGTGTGCATTCTGAAATGCTGTTCAAGTGCCAATTAGCCAAAGGTCATCGGAAGAACTTTTATAGCCAGCTCGATACCGGACTTGCCAAGCATGTTGTATTCCTGGAAATAATAATATACGAACGCTTGGATTTCCTAATTTAGCTTCATATTTTCGAAAAGCTTGTTGGTTGCTTTTGTTCTCCTCTCGATAATTGAAATAATCTGCAGTATCCTTTTTACACGACCCTCTGACCCGCATACACCCGCCTTCCACCTCGCACTACCATAGTCCCTCCGGAGCTTAAACCCGCTTTCGCAGTAGCCGTTGGGGGCGTTCATCAGAACAAAACCCACACTGGAACCTCATCTGTTTCTTCTTATTCTATTTTTACGAACGCAAGGAATAAGTACATTCCCAGACTGTCAGCCAGTAACCATCTATGTTGACTTCTAGCTGAAGTCAGTCAATGCAGTCGCGTCCTTCTGTTTTCTTATTCTTTGGCAGAAGGACGAGCAAGCACTTGCGTGAGTTGATGAATCAAGCATTCGTCTTTCTTGCAGCTGCTGACCTGAAAATGTCTTCAATACTGGAGGGTTTTGTGCAATTGATTGATCTTCAAATAATTGTCTTTCACAGCTCCGGCCAACAGGATGTCTGTGTTACTAAAAGCAGTAAATCTGCCGCCGATGACGACTATTGTTCCAGTATCCCTAGTCTTTGCCAATAATTCATGTCAAATGTTCGGGTTCTCTTCTGTACGATAAACTGAGATCTGCAGCTGAATATTGCCGGCAAAGACAAGGGAGACTGGAATGGCCAGTTTTGACTTATTCTCTGTCGTCCACCAGGCATACCCAACCCCAGGTGGTGTACAACCCGAGGATCAAACCCGCGACTCCTTGATCAAAATTCGAATGCTCTAACCATTGAGCCACGGGTTCGTTTTCTTGCCAGTTTAGATCTGGAATATTAACTTGCATTCGTTGATGAACGCTCACCGATCGCTGACGGAATTCACTCGTTCCACTCCGTCTTGAGGCTCACTCTCGAGCTCCGCCAGCAGGAACCGATATCGTTCTAGACAGGTGCCCTTTCGGCTATCTTGAACTATGGGTAGCTCGGAGAACGCATCTCAGTGTGAATTTCAAAGTGTATATACGTATATGTTGGTGTATCAGAAGGATAATTGTGTTACAGGGTGATCGCCGATCGCAGTACCGGAAGTAATGGTCTTATTGCGCTTTGGAGCTCGATGTAGAGTCCCACAGGCAGCCCCTAAGGCCAACGAAAAGGGAATCCGGAATGACCATTACTTCATCAACCAGCCATACCCAATCCTAACGAATTGCAAACATGGGATCAGCTGTGATATGTTATAGAAACCACAGCAGAGGGCGCTAACCGCTCGCTGATGATGGCTGATAAGTCAGAAATGACCACTCCATCCTCCTTCGTCTTTTTCGGTATTTCCTCCCTGTATGCAGTTATGTTCGCTGTGTGATTACCTATGGAGCTCTGTATCAAACTCTTAAACACAATGGGAACAGATAGATCACGCAAGGTTATCAGTAAGCACCCTCTTCCACAGTTAATATACCAGACTGCAAGCGACAGAACACTTATTTCCCGGCTCGGCAGTTAGAGCTTTGGATGCATTTCAAACAGAATGCGGGTTCAAGCCGCTGATATCGCAAAACCTGGGTTTTGGCATGGCTGGCTGATGACAGCCAGTGCTCCAGACACGATCATTCCAGTTGCCATTTCCAGTGTCGGTAGTCCTTCTCTGTATTCATTAATAGTGCGTTTTGCCAGGCGAAATAAGCAACGCCGTCTACATGTTGCGGGTGTTTAGTCCGAGGATATTATGGAGTACTTACGAACTAACCGCCTCTGGATTTTTAATACATTACCAAAATCCTTATCTAATGACTACCCTGTAATGAATTTAGATTTTAATTCTTAATTGATTAATTAATTGTCAGTTATCATAAAAAGGCAATCAGGCTATTTTTGCCATGATAACTTATAATCGTTATCTTGTTTGAAAATAGTACACCTTAAAAATGTTTTGCTGTCTCCGACAACGTAACCGTTGGAGTAAACAGATAAAAGAAGCTAGGCTCTTGGGCAGATGAAGAGCATTGTCATACCTACAACGAGCTCATACCCTGGAAGGGATTTTGAATGTACTAAAAATACACAAGTACCATTTTTTAATTTAGTTTTTTTCACAATTCGAAATGAAAAGCATCAATTTGTTTACCAGACTTAACATAGAAATTTCGATCTTCCAACTAAATAGCATTAACCCCCACTCAGGGGCCAATTAGCGGAACCTGTAAGTCAATAACTTGAGTAGATGTTTTGCAATTTCTGGTGATTCCAGTTGTTTTGTATCATACAGTTAAAACTGGGGACAACTATTTTGATCACTTTCAGCTCAGAGCCTTAGCACCCACTTCCACCTAAGCATTACGGAGGTTCTATTTTTTTATCTGAATCCATGCTTTTGTTTTGTCCGTAAATGCCCGTTTTCCGATTTCTTTTTTTGTTCACTCTGTCGCAGTGGAATCCAACAAATTTAGAGCAGGAATTTTAAACCTGAGTCCAGCTAGCAGTTGGTATGTGAAATTCGAAGAACCGAGGACGGTCATTTTAGACATTCGCGTGTGCTGCAATAGCTGATTCAATGAAGCTTCTTGTTGGCTGACCTCATTTTACTTTTATGTAATTTGGATGCATAGCAGCTGCTACACTGACAAAACGAACTGCCACAGGGCACTGTTCAGTGAATGACAAAAGACCAGGCCTTCCCGACAATACTGCTCACATCCACTATAATATATATATATATTGCTCGGCCATCTGGCTCCCCAGCACTGGCGTTGGAAAATGTGTTCATCTGAGTTCTCCCCGAGTTGCTGACTGCTCTGGACAAACTGAGTCTCAACACCGAATATTGGTTGGGGATGTCATTGCACTTGTTGATAGATTGGAGGTCTGTAAACTATGATTCAAACAACTGGCTGCTCACGTGATTATCCCCTTTTACGAGAATTTCGGCTTCATTTAACTTGCATTTTTACCCGGTTCTCGCTGAATGAGCTGCAAGTTGATAATTGGCGTCATTTCGCCGTACTGCTGCTGCGGGTTCGGCAATTCGCGTCCCGAGTAGTCTTCCAGTATCTTCGACGTATTCGCCTTGCCCGCAACTGCAACAGATCTGATAAACAACTCTAGATGTTTCTTGTCGCGGCACTGGATCCTATGGTCTCATTACCTGACGCCGAATGGTGGCCTCCGGGCTGTGTGTGACTCGAACTCCAAGTGATGCGGGAATTGGCTGAAGGCCTCCGAGGCGTTTTGGACGGATGGAATCGCTCGCCACTATTAAGGTTCGCTGCGATTTTTCGCTCATCTCGTTTACGCATGCACCGGTGGACGAAGTTTCAGGGATAGCCATTTTCTCTGAACACCCGTCGAAGATATTGTAATTCGGCAATGTACATGTGCAGTCCTCAAAACCATCCTATTGAAACTTGCTGTTAGCAGCTGGGGTTATAGGCCATTTTTGCCTATATGAGGATATGCTGTTTCTCGACACCGCGACCGCGTGCTGCTGGATCTGTTATCCATGGGCAGGAGTGGTGCACCGGTGGTTCGATTTTGAAACCAGGCTTCTTATGACACCGTAACTTCGGACGTCATGATGGTATTTTATCTTCACAGGCTTATGTGCTGATGACCCTAGGTGGAAGTTGGTGAGCCAATATCAAGCAAACCAGTTAACTGAGGCCATTGATGACATGCTTGCCTGTTCCCGTAGAGGAAATACAAGCTTCTCTTGTGTAGGCACGTCGATCTTCGCTCTCCAGCTGTTCCCGACATGAAACTGCCTCCTGATTGATTAATCAGTGATCGTATCTCATTCTGCCTCGGTGCATGCCTCTCAGCCAGCGTTCACTATAGATAACGTCCAAGCCCATTTATCTTTCGTATGCCTGAGTTCAAATGGATAAGTCGTTGGCAATACACTTCATTACATTTCTAGCATTGCACGACGGCTAATTAGTTAGCTGCACGTGTTCGCAGTAAAGGTAATGAAAGATAGTTCATAGATGTTCTAATAGGTTTCGCCCTGAAAACGTTTAATAGGTTTGCGGATTTGGGTCGATCTTCTCAGGGCGGTAGTTTCGACCTCTGCACCGTTCTGCGGAGTTCATGGTTTCCCCGCCCCTACGGCAGTACTGGGTGGGGTAGTAGGATGATGAGAAACATGCACCTCGGCTGACAACGTTTTGATCTGCGTATGCAGTAGATATTCCGTCCTCGGGACGCCACAATCAACAGCGAGGGTAGTGGGAAGTTTGAACTTCCCGAATTCTTCTCTTTCTCTGTCCGTTCGGTTGCGGACTTGGTCCACATGTTGGCGCACAATTCTCTCACCCATATTAATGTGACTATCTGTCCCTCACTTGTTGAACTGTCACTGGGCGCCAGTTCACTTCGTGTTCTAGTCGCGTCTGGACACTTTCGTTGCACACGAACATTCGAGATCGATGTGCACATCATATTGCGCTTTCGTCTTCGTCTGTTGTTCGATGACTTTATCATGCAGTAAAGGATTACGTAGGTCAAGTCGTGTGCGCACCGGACGCTTGAAAATCAATTCTGCCTGCGAAGAACTGGCTAAGTCGTTCGAGATTACGTGGTAGCTGAACAAAAAGCGTGACAGCTTCGGGGTCAAGTCTGCTTTCGTTTGTTTGGCTAATCCGTGTTTTATTGTCTGAAATGCGCGCTCTGTGAAGCCATTTGAATCCGCACGAGACTGAGCAGTGGCTAAATGTCTTATTCAATTTTCCTCCATGGATTGTTTAAATTCTAGTCTAGCAAATGCCAGGTCGTTGTCTGAAATGACCATTTCAGGTATTCAGTAGTCAGGTATTCGATAGGAAAAAAACGGATCGTAATTTGCTGATTGCGGTAACTGAAGAACAAGAATATCCGGTCGGAATAGTCTCAATCCGTTTATTGTCTGTCAGCTACCACAATGACCACATGGCCTTGTAATGGCCCAAAATAGTCGATACGTACCCTCTTCCACGACTAGTCAGGTGAGGCCCAAGGCTTCAGAGGCACCTTCGGTGAGGTGTTCTGTTTTATTGGACAAGTGTGACACACTTGCACCCCCTTTTCAATATCTGCATCAATTTCGGACCATCAAACATAACTGTGGGCGAGAGTTTTCATGCTCGCCATACCACAATGAGCATTATGCAGGTATCGGAGGATGGTCTGCCAACCTTGTGGTGGCACAACTACATGATTGTCCTGTAGTACCCATCCCTCTTGTAGACTCAATTTGTTCTGACGGCTGTAGACTGGCTGAAATTCAAAAGAGGCACAGGTTTGCCAGCCCAAATGCAGGGATCTTTTTACCCGACTTAGGAGAGGATCACTCGATGCCCACTATCTAATTCCTTGACAGGTTCGCTGCCTAAGTTCTGTAAATTATTAACTGTCTCAAAAGCCAGTATCTACAACGGGAAGCCTACTCAAGGTGTCAGCCACTACGTTTTCACTATCTATAACATATTTCATGGGATATGTGTAAGCGGAAAGAGTGAATGCCCATCGTCACGTTCTCGGCGACGACATTTTTTTGTATCCCTCCTGTTTCACCAAACAAACCTAAGAGGGGCTTGTCGTCAGTGTGAATCTCAAAGGGTCGGCCAAAAAATACAAGTGGAAGCGATGTAGACCAAAAGTTATTACTAAGTCTTCCTTATCTAGCTGGGAATATTTGGTTAAAGTCTGAGACAGTTGTCTATCCAAAGGCAATAGGCATCTCGGCACCAGAAGGCATTCGGTACATGCGAACCGAACCCGTGCTGTACGGGGACGACTCGCATTTTAGGGCCTTTTGGGGTCGTACTGAATCAGGAAAGAAGATGAGGTAAGGGGCAACTTTGCCTGCTCAAGAGCACCATGCTCCACCTCCTAACAGTTCCAGCAGCGATTATTTTCAAGAAATCAAATAGAGGGGCACCAAACTTATAGCCGATTGATTCATGCATCGACTGAAGTGGGTAACCAACGCCAGGAATGAACGTAATTGCCTAATATGTTTGGAGCGCGGAGCCGTCTTCAATGCCTTAAGTCTATGTTCGAGTGGGTAGACGCCAGTTGAATCCACCTTGAAGCTGAGGTATTCCACCAAGGTTGCGATTAAAGTATATCGCTGCAGCTTATGGGAAGTCCTGACCGCTAAGACCTTCTGGCCCGGTTCCGTATAACGAGATAAGAAGTGGGACGCCAGTTGGGAGGATATTTTATTCTGTACAGAAATATCGCAGAAGGAATTGGATGTCTTCGGCTGCTGGACGAGGGCACGTCCAGCCGCCGCGTCTGCGATGCCCCCAAGTCCATCATATCACACGGTCCTCACGTGGCATCCAGCGCGGTCAGGTGTGAGTCAGCCTTGACGATGATTGGTAGGTGTGGGCAGCCACTGGTGTGCACGTGCATGTAGACGCGAGAGGTTCAGCTTTCAGCATGGGCACGGCGTTGGGTCACTACAAGTAGGCTTATCTTTCCCCAAGTTTTAATCATGCGTCTTCTAAACGTGCTATCACTATGTTTAGTCTCCGGGTGACTATGTTCAGATGGGCCAGTCACTAATATATCATCAAGATACGCGCAAACGTGAGGTATGTCCTTCACGAAGCTAGCAATCAAGCATCGAAATAAAACGAGAGCAGAACTTACTCAAAATGGGAGTCATTTGTATCGAAAACAACCCCAACGCGTATTGATGGTTGTGGCGTCTCGGGATTCGGTGTCTAGGATGACTTGGTTGTATGCATACTTCGGGTCTAAAGTTGTGAATTGTTGCCCACCTGAGAGAGACGCGTGCAGGTCCTCGATGCGTGGAGAGTTTAGTTGCTGAGTTGATCTTCACCTTTTAGTCACCACAGGTACGCATGTTTCCATCAGGTTTAAGAACAAGGACTATTGGGGCTACCCATTTCGAATATTGCACGGGCTCGATAATGGTCGATTTCTGTAGGTGATCAGGTTCTTCTTTGACCGTCGGTGCAATCGAATAGGGGACTGAAGGAGTTTTAAGAACCGGTGATGGAATTCTGATTGAAATTGGAATTTCACAGGTGGACCATGGTAGTGGTGAGTATAATCATAACGAAACATCTATGTACGGTTTAATAACAGGGAATCTAGAGCTGGTTAAAACCAATCCGATGTGCATAAGATAGCACAGAAGGTACGCATTTTATACAGTTCTCTGACCAAATGAACCGACCAATGTTGGAGTTCTCCGTCATGCTCAATTTCGGCCGTAAAGACCCTTCGAACTTCTACGTTCAGTTCAGCGTAACTCTGAAAAGTCGAACGAGTCTGTAGGAAACGGGGCAATTTCAAGTAATGATGCGTTGTATGACCGCCTAAGCAGAACACGGGAAGAGGTTTCACCCACAACATATGCGCTGTAGGCCAAGTTCGGGAGCATTAGGTTAAGGATTATGGTGAGAGCTAGGTTTGAGTTTAAGGTCAAAGTTGGGGTTATGATCATGATTAGACTAAGGGTTAAGGTTATTATTGTGTAAACTTGAGGGTTGAGGTTTAGGGTAGGGCTAACGTTAAGATTAAGGTGATGCTTTAGTCATCTGCTAGGGTTTTTGTTAGAATTAAGACACGGAAATAGTTACCCTTCCTGAAATTCGTCGTGAGGCCACCTATCGCAAGTGCGCGGCTCTTTTCCCATTCCATTTTCCTGTTTAGGTGGCCATAAAAGACATCCCTACCGAATTTTGGAAGGGAGGCCTCAGTGATGAGAGCAGCAGTTAAGCAAGTGCCGATTTCAAACTTCCCATGATGCGCTCAACCGGAAGTGTGATTGTGTAGGGAGCTTGTATCGGCGTGTCAGCTGAAAACATTCGGCGTATCGCCTGACCATCCCTACCTGGATTAGAGTATGTAGCAAGCCTGTTACTTTTCATCCGTCTTTTGAAGAAACACACTTGTTCAATGTGGCTGATTTTCTTACCAAACCGGCAAACGGGCTTCTGGCGTCTAAAGTCTGACCAGAGGATAGGATTCTGACCATAAAGGACCTGATGTTTGCTGTTTAAAGGAAAACCCGGCAGTGCTCGTCGGGAAGACAGCCAATCCAGTTGTCAAGGGTGATATGAATCCAGCGTTTGACTGATTCAGCTGCTTCAGTTGTTGCCATACGTGCTCGTGATAACTGGCGATAAAACAGGCATTCTTCCATCACAAATCCGTCTTCTCTGATGAGCGATTTTCCCGGGCGTTTGCATCGCAGAAAGCAACGATCAACTGCTGAACAAACATTGCCTGCTCGAATTTGTCTGCCCTAGTCTCTTTATAGCTGCAGTCATGGATGGCGAGAGTCAGATTCATAATAAAGTCAACGGTGTATTTACTTGATTTCTGACGCATCTGAAAACATCGATGTTATCTTTTCCGCCGCATGCTGCCTTGAGCTCTGTGAATGCTGTCTGGAGATCAGTAGCCTCTTGCAACTTAGCGGTGTCGAAGTACCGTGGTCCCATATCTCAGAGATAGGTTCGGAGGAGTTTCACGTTAGAGGTAATGTCTTGTGTAATCGTGGAGGACAACATCGGAATCAGTTCAATATAATCCTGAAATGTCTTTCTCCATTGTAACCATGAGTCAGTTGAGGGTTTTGGAGCATTTTTTGACCAAAAATGTAACGATTTAGGCAATAATGAAACCAGGTACGTTAATCTGCGTCAGCAATGTTATGTATCCAAAACAGAGGGCTGGTTGTAGACAGGACGTGAACTGAGAACTGGAGATAACACAAGTGAGAAGTCTTGGAGACAGGGCGGGGTATATGGTATGGGGGAATGTCATAGGCTGAGGGGTGATCAGACATGCGTACATGCGTGCGTACATGACCGTGAATATTGATTTGTTGCGCGTCGATGGCGTGAGGTCCAGACAGGATGGGTAGCATACACTACATCCCTCCACGCTAAAAAGGACAGCATCGGGAAGCGGGGGAAACAGTAAAGGTAATGAAGGATAATAAATAAATGTTATAATAGGTTTCATCCTGTAAACGTTGGACAGGTTTGCAGATTCGGGTCGATCTGAAAAGAGTACTTTTGCTTCTTCTTATTCTTTTTTCTCATAAGCGTAATCATCACCACCCTCCTCCTGCTGCTCTCCATTGTCATATTCATCACCACCGCCACTATCACCATCCTTTTATTGTATAATACCGGTCCTCTCTAGACACCATGCGTTCTAGACGTGACAAAACAACATTCAAAGTCATGTACGCCAGTCCATACCAACTTTGTTCTGACTGGCCATTCCTCAGCCGATGACATTCCCCCCATGCCGTGTCTTCAAGACTCCTTACTTGTGCTGTCTCCCGTTTTCAGTACACGTCATGTCTACTATCGGCCTTCTCTTTTCGATACATAGCACACTCCACATTGAAAAGTCACATAATTCGATAGTACTTCATTCCATTAAAATCAGTTTTTCCTCTCGTTTGCCATGGTTCTTAAGTTAAAACGATCAAGTTCTCCATCGCATCTATGTACAAAAACCGCATGCCGCTGAAGGTTTTTTTTGCGTATGCATTAAAATTGCCATTTCCTCTGCGCATTATTGAACTTGTTGCAGGTTTCCGCGTAGACCTGGCGTGCTCCGCAGATGTCAGCTTCTCTTGAAGATGTTACTACTGAGACCCAAAATTTTAGAGTTCGTAGTTGTCGAGTAAGTTCACAACCATTTAGAATCTGCAGTCGTAGATTAAGTCTTATAACGTATAAGTGGTCGCAGGAAATTATCATTAATAATCGACTAGTAGAACCTCAACAAAGCTAAGCTTCCTGCGGCACTATATAGTGTATAGACAAATCAGTGTTCGATTTGATGAACTCTTCCCCTCCACCCACTCAAAAGAGCCGCCTAAGGTGAGGGCAATGACAGAAGAACGGTTTTTCTGTGCTACTGGTCTATCTTTTTGAACTCAATGTGCGTTCGCATATTTCGCTCCCAGGTTACTGGTGGTAATAAACATTTGATCAATATTATAATGAACACCAAACCGGTTGGGATCACTCGTATGCACCCCATGTGGCCTTATGCTAAATTTAAGGAAGGGTAGATATTCTCACGTTTCAAACATAGCGCTTATTCTTAACCAGTCCTTAACCGTATCCCTAAACTTTCCCTTAACCTCAACCCGGGTTTCCCTGGAATTTAGCTTAAAAAACCTATATTATAGGTGTTTCCTGTCCTGTGTCGTGTTTCTGACTTTACATCTGAAGAAGAAGAAGAAGAAGAAGAAGAAGGAGAAGAAGAAGAAGAAGAAGAAGCGTTTATCGGGATATGTTTATTGTTTTTCTGACATTCCAGGCAGCTGGTTCGTCTACCCATCTTCAGAGCCAGGACAGTTATGCTCACAGGTCTCATTATATTCCACTTTTTGCATTGAGCCTAGCCTGCTAATATTGGCTGGGCGCTGCGTCCCACTGGTGTTTCCGCCGCACCCCCACCCTCCATTGACCGCCTGTGGCGCCGCGTCACTACAACGTGTTTTATCCCAACCTTTGTTGGCCGTGGAGATAGCTGGCTGCCCCGGTAAATGCTCCAGCTTCTTCCTCTGACTTACCACTTCGCAATCGCATGTTCTCTACAAGTATCCTTTATATCTGGTGGTCTGCATTCTCTATTGAAATGCATTTAACACTCAAAACGTTCATTTTTAAAGCAGACTGCGAAATGGGACATTCAATCCGCCATAAAAAAGCGATCGGAACCTCGACCTGTATCCGGGTGTGAAAGGGCTTCTTTGTTGGGGCGCTAATGCAGCTACGCCTGTGTAACCTCAGAAGATCGACATACATGCTTCACTGGATGTTTGGTTCCTTGGTGATCTGGTAGGTTGCCATCTATTTGTGATACCTGCGCCCAGATATGCATTTTTGTTGAACATGGACTGCCAAAAGTCGCATGTTTGATCTTCCTGTCTTAATCTTACCACCAATGAGAACCAAAAAGATTGATTGAAATATATACTGCCAAAATTATTCTTCATAATGCAAGCCAATTATCACGGGACTCTGACAGGTTTAGTTCGGACGGTTGCCAAACGAGGGACTGCATAGGTGTTTCTTTGTGTACTCGTCAAACGACCGTACGCCTGTAGCTGTTGGTATGTGGGAGGTCTGCTTTACTTGCTCGGGGTGACCAGGAGCTGCAATAAGTATGTTAGGGTCAATTTGCAAAAACCGATCATTTTGGCTTGGTGACTCTTCCGAAGAGCAGACGAGGTAAGATCTTGTTTACTATGGTGTGTAGGTTCACATAAATGACAAAAATTCAAGATGAGCTGAATGCTTTTATTTACTCGACACACTGCATATTTATGTTGTCCAGCATAGGACACATCCCCTTGATTTGAATGTTTATTCAGCTCTCGATAAAAGTGGACGGACTTATGGACTGGGCGTGCAATAGTCACAGGAGGGCCGTCAGTGCATTCGGGAAAGTGAGTGAGAAAATCCAGTGAAAACCAAAAATGCGTCAATGCTTGGGTGTGACTGGCCCTGCATGAGTTGAAGAGGCCTACTAACATGTATCAGCATGTACCGTCCGTTGGCGCCAAAATGTTGAGGATAATTTTAATAGGGGAATTCGACAGCCTTGAATGATGCATTTGAGGCAATTGTGAAAAACTTGGCGGCTACTGTGGGATTCGCACCCATTACAACAGGGGAAGGCTTTAGCACAGCCAATCCTCTAACCACCTGAGCTAAGAGGCCCTATTAGGAGCCGTGAATTTAATCACACTTGGGTCCCGAAGAAGGAGACAATAATGCTGGAACAGGATATGTATTAGCTCGAACCCATCATCAGATACTCTCACACAAAAGGGTTATAGAGGGCAAAAGGGGTGCAGTATTTATAGGGCGTGGCAACAAAAAGCGAATGACATCGACGGGTTCAGCAACTATTCCTCACTATAAACAAACCGAGGCGCTCGAAACTATCACGGTGCGCTAAAAGCCGTAGCTTGGGAGGTTGCCAACTGACGGGATAACTTGGACCGCGCAGTCAGCCCAGTATATGCGGCGTGTCCGATTGGAGGTCAGGCTGCAATGACTCCTAAATGTGCTCCTCTATGGCACTCCCACTTCTTGGGATCCGAGCCAGGTGTGGCCGGTCACTTAGAGAGAGAGAGCTACGCTTTATTTTGAAAGTAAAATTCCAAAAAAAATCAGCAAAAAGGTTCTCCATTCACCGTGAAGAATCGTCCTTGAATGCACTTCAAAATATCAATAAATTTGGACTTCCTTCAAAATGTTGCCAGCGTCGTGCGCTGATGACCTCATTTTTGTTGTTCGAATAAACAATTATGGTTAAAATTCAGTATATAATGTGTGAAATAGGCCAATCGACGTACATATAAGAGGATTCACATGCCAATGGAGAGCAGAAAAGATGGCGGCTCAATTTCAAAAGCCCGCCAAATCTTGCAAATCCACTGCACGGAGCCAGCAAACCAGTACTTGTAGTCTCGACCTACACCACTTACACATTCATCATCTGCCAACAATGCTCCAGAACATTCAACGCATAACTTGGCTAGATGCATATCAATGACACAACAATTCAAGATAATATTATCAGGACAAACCTTCTTCCTACACAAAAGAACTCAATCACCAACACCCCAACTCCACCACAAACAGAGTGCCATTCATGTCTTCACAGACCAGCTCACTAGCCACAGTCCCATCCTGTTCTTACTACTACCACCAGCACCACCACCAGGCATTTTTATCAAATCTTGGCCTGTTTGGGCACTAGCTAATCAACCCAACTGAAACTGGCCTTCTAATGTCGAGAGTCAGAATATGCATCCACCGCACCCTCCTCGCCTGCACACACTGCCTAGAACATTCCACCATTGCGTAGGCCTATTTGACCCTATGCACCTTCATGCAAATCCGCGGTAAAACATTGCAAACCATAGCCCACCACCCGCTTAACAAAACCCGAAGCAAGGACAGAACATAAATCGCTCACCTTGGTGAGAAGCATGGACATTGGCACAAACTGGTGACCGACGAGGTCCTGCATGGCACACGCCACGTGGTAGATGCACTAGACCAGCACGGGGGCTAGACGAGGACACAGCAGGCGTTATTCGGGTGCGGGCCCACGTCGCGCCAGCCACCTGTGGCCGTTGAGGTCACCCGCCAGCGCCCGATCCCATCTCCGGTCTTCCAGACTACCTTGACCGTCCATGCGCCACTTTGCTGTGGACATCCTCGGACTACGACGGTTGAATTTTCGTGTGGTACAAGGAAACAGGCTGCTGCGGCTGCGTCAGCCAGTTCCGAATCTCGGCGTCGGATGATGGACATATTAGGACAGGTCGGCGCATTGGGAGAGGGAGGTCGTCACTGAGGGATCCATCCACGTGGCCACTATAGTAATTCTAACACGCTTCGAAAGTATCCACACGTTAAAAATGCCAACCAAGATAAGGGAGACTGGAATGACCATTTCTGGCATATTAGCCGTCATAAGCCAGTGCGGCTGCTGGCGGGGCTCGAGAAGGAGCCCCAAGGCAGAGCATGACGAGTGAGTTCCGTTAACGATCGGTGAGACTTCATAAACGAGTACGTACATGGTATAAACATCACGGCTTCGAAGGTAGTCAACCACCAAGATAAATCTGTCCCCTTAGTCAGTCCTGTGCGTGTATATGAGATGGCCCGCCTGAGGACGGCGGGTCAAGCTCAATGGAATATTACTAACGATTCCTCTATGGCACTCTTACGAATGGGAAATCAGAGCCCCTTTTATGTGTGAACCTGGTACACTGTGCCGGGGGATCTGGTCATGTGGCTAGTGTAAACTGTTTAGCTTGGTCTGTCACCGTACACGAATCCACTTCCGTTTGCAATCGGAACCGGGTGAATGATGGAGGACAGTGTGATAGATGCTTCACAAGTCTACTATCACTTAAAACTCATTCATGCGCAAGTCGCCGTTACGGAGCCCATTGAACTGGGCAAACAGTAGATGTCGGGGGCCTAAATACGACGAGAAGCAAAAAATAATCGTTTCATACTTGTGCCAGTAAGTACTGACTGAACTTTAGAGGGATAGAAATTTCGGACAGAAAACCTTGCAGTCAAAGATCTTCAAGTTCGGCGGAATTATAATGTAGGGATAAGCATTTTATTAAAGCTTTCAAAACCACCAAAGCAAACACCAACACTACCTCAGTGGTGGTTCTTTTAAATGCGACTGTCAACGAAATCTGTGATGTTATCCTACATAAACGGTCTGACAGACTACTAAATCCGTGAGGACATTCCAGGACTAATATTATAACAAACCGACGTAAGAGAAACTAGTTGCAAAAATCTCCGCTGAAAATTTCAAAAGACAATTTGCGAGCATACGTCTGATCCGAGTAATACTTTCACAACGCTCAGCACATACTATATTATCAATACTGCAATCTGAGCTAAACTCAGACTTCCAGTCGTTATGTCAAGAAGCATGGAATGCACCGGGCGCCTACACGGAAGCTGCAATCCTGGCGATAAAATCTAAACAATCGAGAAAAGTGACAAAGAAACTCGACTGGTGTCTGCAACGTCTACACCCGTAATTAAGGAGACTAAGTGTAGCATTCGCCCAATGCGCCCAAAATGGCCTATTCTGCAGAGGCGAGAGGTAAAAATGGGGTACAGTCTGATTCGGGCAGTCATAACCCTGACTACCAGCTGGGGTCGGAAACAGAAACATGTGCAGATGGTCCACAGACTGGGTATGGCAGATGGATCGTAAGCACATCGAATCAAAGTTCATCAGTGCCTCGCCATCTGTCATTCTCTGTCGCTGCAGATCGGATATTTATTCAAAGGGGAATAGGCGCACACCGATCTTTTGGCTTCCCGAAACAAACAAGCTCCGTATGAGTGGCAAAGATCACGAACAGGCACCCAAGTACTGGGTCAAAGTCAGTCCAGCTATAATTGCAGAGAATTATATGTGGTGAGGCACTGATTAACTTCGGTTCGATGCAGTGGTTCGACAGCCCTCTAAAATGGAACGCATGCAACGTTGAGCACTACTGATCGAGGAAAATAAAGCCAGTTGAGAAAGATCACAGAGAGCCAGGCCACACCAGCTTTCCCTTCTGGGAAATAATTGTCAGGTATGTGTCACCTCTCACCACGCACGATCGTACGTGAGGGCAATAGCCCGGAGATTCAGGGCAACTCGAAATGCCAGGCACCGTCCTGCGGTGAGGTGGTAATCCGACGTTGATGTTTACCGTGCCGTCGCCAGTAGCCTCATGAATGATCGTTGCACTGTTGTGGCAATTCCATGGGACGGCTAAGGGGAGTACGTCCGAGTCCAGTAAAGCCAGTCACTATATATTACCAACCGGTCCAGTCTGCATGACACAATTATGTTAAGTCCAGGAATGGTTGCGCTCGTGATGAACTGGTTTCTGTAATAGGATAATCACCGTTTCTATTGTGACAGCAGTGCGTTACCTTAGTGACATTGAGAAACGAACCAGAGACAATCTCCAGGCCCACTCAGTCGATACCAGTAGAATCTGGACATGCCAGGAGAGCGATCTGTCAGCTACTGTATTGCCGCCTAAAGCCAGGAAGTCGATAAGTCAACCAAGTCATTTCGAAATAGAGTTCAAAGGCTGGTTTCCAAGTTTAATTCGTTTTCACAAACTGAAACAGTTATGACAGGCTCATTTGTCATCCATATCTTCGACCATAGTCGGGAACGATGACGAATGCCACGTTAGGGGGTTTTAAATACGAAAGTTTACCGTTTTCGTATCTACCAGAAAGCACACGGGAACGCTGGGGACCGACTGATGCATCGGGTTCCTCGCAGCTGTGTCATGCAGCCGCAGGATATCAGCGATACACGTGTCTTGGCTTGTAGCTAATACATGTTCTGCCAGTTTGGTGTACCGTGAAACCTCTATAAATATAAGTGTTATCCTTACAGTCGGCACATATTAGCGCAGCGATTCTAATTTTTCGATTATTTACAACTAGCCACACATTGAACTGAGCTTGGAACAGCTTCAAACTTGAAAACAGGCTAAGATGGTAATTTAGTCTAACGCTCAACCGGCCTAACCACAGTATAACGATCAGTCACCACCGACGGAGGATATACGGACACATTTGGCGGGAGACGTAGTGTTCACTCATTCGTCCCCGTTGTGGGACCGAACACGGCCTAAACTCACCGGTCTCGATTAGACGCCGGCGGCCGCACTGCCGACAGCAAACGAAGGGCCGGCAGTCGGTGGCTTACTTGTCTACCCTCATCAACCAGAAACCGACCCCGTGGCCGAGAGGACTTTGGATTTGAATCCACGCCCAACTGCTCACTGGGTCTACTGCCTAAATGGAGCACTGCGACGTCCACATGCCGCCCTGAAATCAGACCATATCGACAATCGTTGTTCCTGCGCGCGCGCACGCACAATCAGGAGTTAGAAAAGAAGTCGTGAGCAAGAAATCCACGCATTTGGCATGATCATCATTGAGTACAAAAGGATTAAGGTTGGAATAAAAATCGAAAGCGATGGAGGAGGCGGTGGCGGAGAAGGAGGCAATGGCTCCTTTTACCTGATTGAGTTAGCCCGTGAAGGTACAACGGAAGTTTGGAGGAGACTTTAAAGGAGAAGGAGTGCGGAAGGGATAGGGGCAACAAAGACAGATACTAGCAAAAGAACGCCCATCCCTGACAAATGAAAGTAAAACTACGGCGGAGGTAACAGGGATAGGACAGGGATAGAGCGTAAGAGGTGAACGCACGTATTCGCGGTGAGCAGCATGTGTCCACCTACGAGGTCCTTTTAGGGTCGTGGTGACGGTGGAACAAGGGGGCAAAGGACAGGCATGACGTCAACGGAGGTACAAGAGCTTGCAGCAGAGGACAAGACCTGTCCGCAATGGTGGAGGATTCAGCTAAGCCCTCTTTTGGATGCCATACATTTCTTCAATATCCTTCAAGAATTTGGGCCTCATGTTGTGACGCTTGATCTTCAGAGCTTCTGTGACGAGTCCAGATTCGGGGGTCCAGGGGTCCGCGTCCAGTACCAGTTTTCGGGGAATCTCAAATGATGCCAACTTCTTTGCCCGACCTACATCTTGGATGTCCTTCAGCACAATATCAGCAATCTGTGTGGTAGAGAGGAAAAGGGTTTACTGCCCTGATAGGAAGAGAGAGAGAGAGCGAGAGAAAGAAAGAGAGAGAACAAAGTACTTTACACTGAAAACGGCCTAGAAACACTTACTCAGAGAAAGCAATGGAAGACGGAAACTCGCCCAGGCCCGGGACGGGAACGACCCTCCGACCCTGATAATTCTAGTTAGATATACAGAACTAACATGCATATGCCTCGCGTCATCCAATCATGAAAGTCGCGAGCTTAAAAGGGCGCACCGATACTTTATATGCACTTAGGTTAGGTTATAGCGGCGGATGGATTAGCATGACCCCTGCCCAATCCACCTCTCCTTTCGCATAGTGGGAGGGAGCTGTGAACATGGTCGGGCACAGTGGTCGCATAGACAACGCGTGCTGCGACACAACACTGGATCGTATCCGCAAAAAAATAAACGGGTTTTACAGGGGAAAGAAAATGTTAGACGCCTGAACAGCCCTATCGGAAAAATCAGTCATCAGCTGGCGCGCTCGCGGTTCGAGTTCAGGCACAAAGTGTGACCGAACAGTTAAGTCAGACCTTCTACTAACTAGAGCTAGCTGATTTGTCGTTATGACAGTTCGACCATCAGTTTCGACAAGGTCTACCATATGCCACACAGCAAGGTGGCGCAAGGATGATGACTTGCGCGTGCATTAGAGTATGGTAGTAGCAGACGTAAGCTGCATTTAAAACTCCCTCCTCCCTAGCTGGGCCCTGTGCCACGATCAAGACCGGAGGCGGGAGAGGGCAGAGATGGATGGTGCGGCCAGAGTCACCACTAGGCGTGCCACCACACCTGATCCAGATCCCAAGGAATGGGAGTGCCATAGAGGCCCCAATGAGGAGCCATTGCAGATTGACAACCAGTATGCAACTCCACACAAACACACAATGGGCTGATTGCGCGGTTCGAGTTATCCCGTCAGTCGTCAACCTTCCAAGCCCAAAATGCGCCCGCAACTTCAAATCACGCATTGGCCTGGTCGGTCCTCTGCGAATCCATCGCACGGAGGCTGGTGAACAGTGCCTGGGGCTCCGACATAGAGTCGCTGTGCCCGCCTCTACTGCCCTCACTGCTATCGCACATTGACACACCGCATGTGCCTATTCGGACACATGCGCCTCCACAAAAACCTGCGGTAAACCACCGGAGGCTAAGCCACGTCAGCGCAAACCCTCTACACTAATACACAGACAACACCCGCACAATCATCATAATGTACCTGATAAAATCAAGGTTTCCTAGAAACCGTGGCTTGGAAGACTGTCAATCTGACGCTTACACCAGACCATGCCGTCAGCCCAGTGTATGTGCTGTGTGTCGAGTGGCTGACCAGTAGACTGGGAGTCAGACAGCGATGGCTCCTCCACATCCCCTGATTTAGTGAATCCTGGTGTGCCCATTATGGGGGCCATGTCGTGCTGTGCCGCGCGAAGACGGGTGCGCCGACCCGTCAGCCAATGCGCCCACACCAACCTCAGACAACTGACTGGCTCGGATGGTGGTCCGATTGTGGAGGTGGGAGACAGAGAGTGAGGTCAACAGCTCAGCGCATTTTCCTCACTATAAACAATCTGACGCGCTTGAAACTATCACAGTGCGCTAAAAGCCGTGGCATGGAAGGTTGCCAACTGACGGGATAACTCGGAACGCGTGGTCAGCGCAATGTGTGTTTTGTGTGGAGTGGCTGACTGGCGGACTGAGAGTCAGGCTGCAATGGCTCCTTCTTAATGTGGCCTTTATGGCACTCCCACTCCGTGGGTTCCGAGACAGGTGGTGGTACACCCGGGGCGGCTCCGGCCGCGCCAGCCACCTGCACCCTCTGGCATCTCCGGTCTTCTTGACTCTGTCTTGACACCGGGCTCAGTTGGGGGAGGAGGAGAGAGTGCTGGAGCTGCAGCGCAAGGCTACTATCCCTTAAAACTAATTTACGCGCAAGTCACCGTCCCTGCACAACCTGGTGTGTGGCATACGGTGGACATCGTCGGACTTCGACGGTTGAAATATCGTGTGTGGGGTGTTAGCCCTCTAAACGGGCCACGTGGTAGATGCGTTGGACCAACACGGAGGGGCACATCAGGGCACGGCAAGCGGTATTCGGGTTGCACTCCCATGACAAATGCCGACATTGGGGGGTGTGGTGGCACGCCTAGGGGGTGACTAGGGAATAGTAGCCCCAGCCGCGCCGGCAACCTGCGGCCTCTTCCGTCTCCAGTCTTCTTGACTTTTTCCTGACACCGGGCTCAGGTTGTGGAGGAGAGAGTGCTGTAGCTGCAGCTCAAGGTTCCTATCACTTAAAACTAATCCACGCGCAATTCACCGTCCCTGCACCACCCTGCTGTGGAGCGTACGGTGGACCTCGTCAAAATCGACAGTCGAACTGTCGTGTGCGGGGTGTAGGGGGTACTAGTTAGGGGTAGCACCCCACAGATAGTAGTTGGTCGTTCCATTTGTCTCGTACAGGTGAATGCTCCTGTGGTCACCTCTAAATGGTACCCAACTCTCACCTGTGGCTACTCGTAGCTGGGCCGTTCCCAGCGGCCAAACCATGGGCAACCGTCACGACTGGCGGACTAAAACAGGTGAGGGTCTCCACTGTTGTGTATGCCTCCACACCCGGTATGTCTGACTCCCGAACTTCCCACCTCTCCTAGGGAAATGCCATGCTACAAGGTGGACATTGCTGCTCTCAGCTAGACCCGATTCGCTGAGCAGGTTCAGCTGGAGGGGGTGGGTGCCGGCTACACCTTCTTCTAGAGCGGCCGGTCAAAGGCAGAGCGACGCGACGCTGGTGCTGCCTTTGCCATCCGGAACGACATCGTGGGACGTCTGCCCTGTCTGCCGCAGGGTATCAATGATCACCTGATAAGCCTCCGCTTGCCTCTTCGGGGAGACAAGTTCGCCACCACCTTCAGCGCCTACGCTCTCCCCAATGACGAGCTCTGATGCGGCGAATGAAAAATTCTACGAAGACCTGCACGCCCTCCGGGCGACTGTGCCATAGGCGGACAAGTTAATTGTCTTTGGTGACTTCAACGCCCGCGTCGGGACAGACCACGATGCCTGGCAGGGAGTGCTGGATCCCCACGGACTCGGTAGCTGTAACGATACAGCCTCCTGCGAACCTGTACGGAACACCGTATTCTGCTGACCAACACCTTCCTCCGCCTTCCAACGCGGGACAAGGCCACGTGGATGCACCCTCGGTCGCGGTGATGGTAGCTGCTGGACTATGTTCTCGTCCGGAGGCGAGACCGACAGGAAGTGCTGGTGACCAAGGCAAACCGCGATGCCGATGGTTGGACGGATCACCGCCTCATCATCTCCATGATGAGCCTCAGACTTCAAACCTCTTCGGTCTCATGTTCTCTGCTATGCTGATGGACGCCTACCGTGATGAGCACCTTGGGATCCGCATCGCCTACAGAACTGACGGACACCTTCTCAACAGTCGGAGTATGCAGGCCCCAACGCGCGTGCCTACGACTACAGTACATCACTTGCTTTTCGCGGACGACTGCGCCCTTAACACCGTGACGGAGGAGGACATGTAAGGGAGCATGGACCTCTTCACCGCAGACTGCGCCAATTTTGGAGTAACGATCAGAACAGACAAAACGGTTGTCATGCATCAACCGCTACCCAGCGCGAAATACAATCCTCCCAGAATCAATGTCAACGGCGCTCAACTCAAAAATGTGGAAAACTTCGCTAATCTAGGTAGCCCGCTGTCACGCAACACGAGAATCGATGACGAGGTTGCCCAACGGATCTCCAAAGCCAGTCAAGCATTCGCCGGCTGCAGCCTCCGTGTGGAATTGAACACTGGGAAGAAATCTCTGAAGCAACTGCAAATCAACCCGGCAACATGGGAGGACCTCGCCTAGGATAGACCGGCATGGAGTATCTCCGTGAAGACTGGTGCAGCAATCTATGAGGTCAACCGGATCGCAAAATCAACACCACCAATGTCCAAGCCCTTCCAACGTGCCCATGCTGTCAACACACATTCCATGCGAATTGGCTTGGTCGGACATATTCGAACTCAATGCAACAACCATCCCATAACATCAACTTCTGCGACACTTGCCGCAGACCCCACAACGACGACGACCACCCTAACCACTGATAACAACTTCATCGGTGCCCCGCCACCCACGATCACCGACATCATCCTCCCTCCTTCATCCCCTGCGCCGATCACGGCGACGAACAACACTTGCCCCACTCCCACCACCTCCGAATACCTGCCACCTGCTACCTCCAAAATCACCACTGCCCCCAGTACCAGCGATGGGGACTCGGTACTAACCTGTCTTCATTGCAATCGCACATTCACCTCACACATCGGCCTGGTCGGTCACTTGTGGATTCATCACACAGAGACCAGCGAACCAGTGCCAGGACTACCAACATACACCCGCCGCACCCGACTCGACTGTCTGCACTGCCCACGCACATTCACAAACCGCATGAGCCTATTAGGTCACAGGCGTCTCCATGAGAACCTGCGGTAGAACACCGCTGGCTATACCACAACAATAAATCTCTCCTCATCAGCCTCTGTACCTCACATGATCACACGCAACACCACAAAAACATGCTCTGGGTCTGCATAGCTGATTGACAGGAAATCATGATCCTCGGCTCCTCCTGCATGTGGCTCCTCTGTTGCACATGTGATCTGAGCTTGAGAATATCACGGGGCGATAAGCGCCGTGGGTTGGAAGTTTACTAGCTGACATATGTGATCCCTTCAAAGGTGAAGAAAGTCTTGAGACAATGCTCCATGAGTTCTATGGGATCCTGAGATGTGAGATGACTTTCGTTCTCATCGTAATGTTGATGTAAAAGTTCACGGACTGTTTGAACCGCAAGAGCCCGCGATAAGGACGTGAAGAGTGAGGTGAAGTCAAAAGACAACATCCTCTCATTCGGTTCAATCGTGACCACCTTTATTTTGCCGAGTGAACTGTCGTTTGCGAGCCCACCGTGAAGAACCTCAGCTTCTGTAATAACCAGTTTGAAAGCCCGTATGTGGGCTTACCTCAGAGGGAGACAATTGGTCGTTGGGGAATGGCTGGCTTGTGTATTTTTGGGAGGCCGAAGAAGCGTGCCATAGCTGCTTCTGTGGGCTTCGCCATATACCAGTCCCTGACGGTGATGACTTTGTCTTTCATTAATCGAATCAATGTTTTGCTACCTTCGCCATTAGTGACTTTATACTGGAGGCGTCGCTGACTTTGTAGGACTCCTGATCATTGAGGAGCGTGCTGATTTTGTTTCGGTAGTCCACCTTATCGAAAACTACCGTTGACCGGCCTTTGTCTGCAGGTCAAATTACTATTTTGGAATCTGTTTTTAACTCCCTTAGGGCCGTTTGCTCCTATTTTACCAGCGAGTGGTTTTTCCGGTGTGACATGAGCAGAGAGGTGACTGATATCGTAAGAGGTCCTTGGCTTCTTCTTTGATTACGTTTTGGCGTAGCGTAGAAACTCACTGCAGCACGCCAGCTGCTAAACAGGACGAGATGAAGCTTCTTCGGGAACTATTCACAGCCAACGGCTATCCACAAACATTCATTGAACGGAATCGAATGCCACTGAATGCGGAACGAAGAGAGTTGTCCGCCAAAGTCATGGCGGAGCATTCTGTACATGAATGGGATCTCCGAAACCGTAGCTAAATCCCTTGTGCGTCTCGGAATAGGAGTTACCCACAGGCCTACCGCAACAATCCGAGAGCACGTGATGCAGCAAAAAGACCCATTTCCTAATCGGGAGAAGTCAGCCGTCGTCTACCGACTTGAGAGAGAGAGAGCTGCGCTTTATTTTGAACGTAAAATTCCAAAAATTTCAGCAAAATAGGTCCTCCATTCACCGAGAAGAATCGTCCTTGAATACGTCTCAAAATATTGATCAATTTGGACTTCCTTCAAAATGATACCAGCGTCGTGCGCTGATGACCTCATTTTTGTTGTACGAATAAACAAATAGGGTTAAAATACAGTATATAATGGGTGAACTAGGCCAATCGACGTACAAATAAGAGGATTCACATGCGAATGGAGAGTAGAAAAGATGGCGGCTCAATTTCAAAAGCCCGCGCGTGCAGCTGTGGGATATGCAACCATGTTGGAGAAACCAGACAACAGCTACAAACGCAAATGCACGAGCATCAGTTGGCTGTATGAAGGTTGGACCCAAAGTCAGAGGTGGCAACCCATGCTGCGCAGACGGGGCACGTCTTTAATTTTGAGGCATTTGAAATTGTCAGCCGAGGTGACGATCACACCTCAAGGCAGATAAAGGAAAACTGGATGTCTACCAACGGCTCAGTCAACCACCACATTAATCTGCCGGCCCTCTATCTTGTGTTAAGAACCTTCCTGTCAGGAGACCGTCACGACATAGATAATCCGGGGCCGCCAACTAGCTCTGCGGCCAAGGATGCGGGTAGGCCACGCTACAGTGAAACCCCGGCTGATGCAGCATCACAAGGGGTCAGATGTGACGACGACCGGAATGTACCAAGTCGTAGTGGGACACCGCGGCCGACACAAGCTGATCCGGCAGAACAGGCTATCGACGGGGGTGACGACACCGGTGACACGAGGGAGGGGGGGGGCACAGCGCACAGCCAGTGTTGACAGGCCAGGAGCAATGCGAACAGTGGCATATCATAGGAAGTGAGAGCATGACTCTCCAGTCTCTTAAGATGAGTAAATGAAACAACTACTCGAAACGTCAGACAACCAATATACCTCTCCCGGTGAACGCTCCTTCTTCTGACTTACCACCTGGGAATCGCATTTTCTCTACTATTATTATATACATGTGTGGATGTAGGCAGAAAGCAATAGCAAAAAAAGACTGAGATAGCCGATTCTGACTTATTAACCGTCCAAAGCAAATAGCTCAATGGTATAGCGTTGAAATTCACTATGAATAGCCAAAGAAATTGGGTTCAGATACCCTAGCACCCAAATCTGGGAAGGGGTATGGCTGACTGATGACGACTAATATCTCGGTAATGGCCATCTCCTAGTCTTCCTTGTCTCTGTCAGTACTCCATAATTACTCTTCGTAATGAGACCGCCCGCGAGAGCTACAGATTGAAGCTTCAAGGCACAACGGGACGAAATTGTCCCGTAAGGTTGTAGAAAACAAACATACACAAATTGACTTCGAGTAACGAGCAAAGACTGGAAGCACATATTGGAACTTGTCCGAGTTACAATACTGTGTGCCAAACGAAATGGCATTTTTTAAAAAGCTTTCAGTCCCTGAGTAGAACAAGTATATTTGGCATACGTAAACAACCTCACTGACTTTTTCTGGGGATGTGAAAATACGATTTTAAAATGTTTTATTATTCTGTGACTGGAAACTAGGCTCTCACGAAATTATACGGAGTTGGGTAAGGATAGTTTACATGGGTCAATGGTAAGGTACGAAAATGAAAAAGTCCCGCAATGCAGGCACAGCTTTGCTTTAACGTCCGTGGAAATTAAGGTTAAGGCTAAAGGAAAGTTTACCGGGGGGGTTCCTGTTCGGGTGTCCTATCGGGGGACATATGAACCAGCACTGTATTTGGTAAAGATGAGGCTACACAACTGACGGAGAATGACCCGGAAATGTGGGAGTAGCGTGTCATTTTCAGTCATCAACGAAGCGCAGTTGAGGACTGTTGTTAAAACCGAACTGATCGTGAATTCGCAGCAGAATTAGGCATAGCCTAGGTGACCGTTGTGGGACAGCTGTACATCATCGCAAAACGTCAGTGGATGTGGACTTGAAGTCCCAAAAAATCGTCGTCCTGAATTTAGTTCCACGATGCCGATGTTAATTGTAGGATATAACTAAAAGTATATATTTAACAGTCACGGCCATCGTTCAGTACCATGGGATCACATAGAGACGAAGCCCTATCAGATTAAATTTAGCTGGTGGTCCTCTATGAACGTTATCCGGAATGCTGGTAAAATCCCCAAAACGAAAAGTTAGGCACGCGGTCGTAAAAATTCACCAAAAGTTGTCGATAAGGAAGCGAGCTGTAGTGAGTCGAAAGGGTTCGATTCGTTTGACAATGACAGACCGCAGATTTTCCATGCTGCCATCCGACTGGACTATGACGATCTGTTGAGCGCACCTAGTACTCCCGGTGAGAAGATTCAATAGAAAGGCAAAGCAGTTAAGATATTAGGAGCTTTCAGCCTCTTATTTTTCCATGTCAAAATCACCGACCTTTGCGTACTGTGAGCAAAAAGATGGCTTAACAAAACCACGGAACTTGGAGCAAATACCACAAGATGGGACGTAGCAAGTTCTGGGATGGACGAGGGCATCACAACGGTAGATACAAATCATGGGTGAATATATTCCTGCAGGGCGGATTGCCGTCAGTATTAAAATTTTGTGAGACTCTGTAATGCACTCAGAAGCGAGACGCCAATGGGCTAGCTCACGTGGCTTTATGACGGTGTATGACTGTATGTCAGCACAATACATCGTACGAATTTTACGAAAAAGAAGTAAGCTGAGAATCCGGTTGGTATCACTGCAAGTGCTACGGTAATTGGAAGACCTTAAAACAACAGACTAAAAACCTCCGGAGCGTCTATCGGCCATACAGCGAACCCTGTTCACCGCACTCCTGAAAAGGCTACTCTCGGAGACATTTTACTGACGGAAATAGGGGAAGGCATAAAAAACCGTTTTTAGTTAATCCACCGTCATCAGCTAGGAACAAGCCAAGCCGATGTTGGGCAGAGCCAGAGGGAAATCCCAGTTTTGCTGGTTAATAAGCCGTATGCTCTGACTCTTAACCAGCGCTCACGACTTGTTATGGGCATTACCTGGTAAGAGCCCGGGGTGTCTACAGTTTTTAATTAGGGTCACTTGATAAAAAATCAATGATGGAAAAGCATTACCAGTCTTGGTGTTACGCAGGACTGGATGGTAGGGTGGGAGGCAAATAGCATGAAAGCAGTTATTTGAGCTTCCTCGGTCCTTCTAGGTAAACTATCTTTGAAATAGTTCAACTCGCAAAAAATTAATGCGCACTAGATCGGTCATTTTGTGCTCGAAAAGGACAAATGTAGCGTAAGAAATCTTCAGTTAGACACTTGGAATTTTCAAAGTGTACTATAATGCCAGCAAGCCCAGTCGAAAGGCATGGCGGTGGTGCTACCCTTTGACGTACACAGTAAGCTTAAGAAAGATAAGAAGTGGGGTTGTCTCAAAAAGACAGGAATTAGGGGTTAGTCCAAGCCGAACTAATCGAAGCTGTCAAACATTAAACATGAAAGGTACTGACCTACAAAGAAATTAAAGCCTTATCGTTTCCTCAAAGAAAACCCAGATTTAGAAGCACATTAATCTCGTCCTCCTTGGCTGGTTGGTTAAGATGCCCTATCGTAGTTACCAAGGTTGAGATGATGTTGTGAGCTCACAAACCACTACCAAATGACTGGATAACCCGGCTATCTGCTCAGAACTGAGACTTGGACTTCAATGGTTCCTTCTTAATGTGGCCTATATGGCACGGCCACTCAGTTCGGATCCGAATCATCTGCTTCTAGGTTTTATGAATTTCTAGTTCATTGTGCGTTGGTCAGACGCCTGAGGCACGCGTACACAGGTTTTTAAGTCACTGCGCCCGATCTCGCCTCGGGGTCTAGGTGGGTAAGGCGGCAGAGGTCTAAGATCCACATGAACTACCTCACACGCAAGTCACCGCCCCTGCTCACACCCCCTGTTATGGGGAGCACGAGGAACAGCTTCAGCAACGACGGTCGAGCTGACACTGCAGCCCCTACTAAGTAGTCATTTACGCTTAAAAGCAGGTACTTAACGAGTTCCGTGCCTCTTTCAGACGTTGAGGGGAAAGAAGAAAAACCAAGCGTATGAGCGCATCAAGATCACGATGGAGAGGGATAGTGGTAGGTGCTGAGAGAACTGAACAGCAAAACTCGTCAGCCGTTAATGGAAAGTCGGCAGCAGACGGACCGTATTATCAATCGCTAGCATGCACATCAATAGTTTACTACGAGCGTAAACGAAAAAGGCAGAGAAAGAGCCTCGCCAAAAGAGGTGGGTGCATTTACGCCGGACGGGTGATAGAAAATTACCATGCAGGTAACGAAAAACTAGACAAAACCCACCTAGGTGAACGGCGCAGCGTGCACAAAGATGGATCACTTACACAAAACGGGGGGACGGGAATGTTAAAGACGACTAATTAACGATCAATATACTGGTCCACAAGGGCCCTGCATAGTGGAGGGGTACATAGAAATGGGAGATCCTGCCTTGGGGGTGGGGTGACGATTAGGGTGGAGTAAGTCTTCCGGGTAGAGAAACGGCCATATAAAGTGCGTGTGAGACAGTGTACGAGAATGGAGACGAATGAGCCCCGAAGGGCAGCCGCGAGCTGCTTTATTGAATCAACCCCTGGGTAGAGTACATGGCTTGGATTTCACTGAGGAAGGCGGTCTTAACGGCGTGACGTTTAACCTTCAGAGCCTCTGTGACAAGGCCTCTCTCAGGAATCCATGGTTCAGAGTCCAGGTGTAGTTTTTGTGGAATTTCGAAGGTGGCCAACTTCTTTGAGCGGCCCATTTGTTGAAGCGCCACCAGGACCGTTTCTCCAATCTGTATTGAGAAAGAGTGTACGCACACAGACGTATCAAGGCACTGAAAAACCTGCAAAGCGACAGACAGTAAAAGCGACCATACGCCTACATACATTCTCCGCCTCAGAGTCGAACCGAGTTGAAAATGTTAGTCACTACGCCGGTCATTCGGCGTGCATGCCGTCGGTAATTCAACCGTCCATCGGGGCACAGTGACGAAAGGACACCATCTGCCTTACTAAAGCACTGATGGTAATAGCCACGCTGTCAGTTCTTTGGGACAGTCAGCAAAGGGACTGTGCCTACATATCAGTGGTTTTCCGCAATGAACAGGAGCTGACATTGGACGAAGAAGGGAAAGGACACCATCGAAGAGCCACCAGGTTGCTGATTATACGGGGCTCATATTGAACCCCCCAACACTGTTTTCTGGAAACGGTTGAAGAAACGTGAAGGGCTTGTTAGAGGAAATGCATAGTGTATGGCACAGACAAAGGATTTAGTTGAAGAGTTCGTGTTGGTATTAGATTTTGCAATCTATGCAACAGCGGTAAGAAGGACAACCTTAGACGTAAAATATGAAAATTAACACTGAGAGTATCCATCTCAGGCGGAAGACCTCACTACTGACGAAAGGAAGGAAGATATATGTACAACGAGAAGCAGTACACAATAAAGAAATGACGGAAACCGCGAGCTGATTATGCTGTGGGGACCATAGTAAAAACAGTTAAAGCCAGGAGCTTATAACATCGGCAAATTTAGGCAAAGAACAAAAGCGGGCGTAAAACCTCAGCCCGCCCTTCCACTGGCACGGGAGCATGTACCAGGGAAGGGGTGAAGGCGATCGTGGGCTAATAGTGCACAACAGCATAAATGCTTCCAATGCCAATCGAATGAACATAAAATGCCCCGGCAGTAGCCGGGATAGAATCGAGTTCGACTATGACAGATAAAGCCAGGAACCAATCGCATGAAAGGCATCCAACCCCCGAAATGGGTTTTCGATCAGAAAGGATTACTTAGGTGAAGTTGTAAGAATGATTTCCGTACAAAATAATCCCAAACATATTTCAATCACGCCAGGATGCCGGCTTTTGACTGAGAATCTTTCCGACTGCCTGACAAAACTACACTCGGTAAAAAATGAAAACTTACGCAGTATGCATTCTTTTAAATCGATTTTTGATGCCCTTATAAATTCAAACATATGGTCATAGATCATGTACGCAAAAGGGGAGGAAGAGGCATCCTAGCGTGGTTGAAATATTTTGGGATTATGCTTCACGATAATCAATATTATAACTTAACTTAGGTAACACTTTCTGAGGGAAAGCACATCTCAGAATTTTAGCCAACATTTCATGAGGTAGGTCAACTACTGCCACATCCAATCGTGGCAAAGGTTCAAATGGTCGGTGGAGTGGGGACAGACACGGTGTAGAAGCGAAAATAACATGTGAAAACGCACGGCACAGCAGGACAAAGCCGGCCACGGAATGCATGCACGAAATCGGGCAGCCAATCCACACGTACGACACTACATAGAGCCCGCGTGGTGTGTTTACTCACGCGTGCAGCCGGTCGAACATTGGCTATTTTTCAACGAGGGAGGGGGTTCCGCACAAGAAACAGCCAATCCACGATCGTCACGCCAGTGTTCTAGAGCCCATAGGAGACGGATCAATACGGCGACTTTTGGCGCTTTCGACGTCGTGTTACCCAGACGGGCAGAAAGAAGATGTTGTACCCGGAACTCATCCGCCCACCCAAACATAACAGTGCGGTGTCCAACGTTTAGAATCTCAGCTCCAAATGTGGTTTGACAGTGACGGACACGTTGGCAAGAGTTCATTGTGTAAGGTGATGTCCGAGATAGTTATTGGTTTGCGGGCACATGGATTCCACAATCGATTGGCACATAGGCACGAAATTAATCACCAGTAGGACATGAACTCCCAATTATAATAAGCCACCTAGAACGATACAAAGCAACCTGTAGTGGCTATCAAAGAAATCACCGCCTCATGCTTTCCAAACATTGACGGGTAGAGTGGAGAGGGAGTGTGTTTGGGTCTTCATAGAAGAGCCTAAAAAGTAACACCCGATGGACTGACTTATCGCATATATCCAGAGGCAATCTACTTCTTCGACGAGCATTGCATCCAGCGCCCAAGCCAATTGCCAGTATAAGGTTATTGGCCAAAGATGATCCCCAGCAGAATTCGTAGAGAAAAATTTACTGGAGGTAAGGGGGGAAGCGAGTTTGAAAAAAAAGGTTTGGCTGGACAAGCCAGCTTAAATCGGGGAAATGAAGGGGGAGTTTGAGATATTTAATGCCTATGGGTGCCATTTCATGTTATTAGAGATATTGCGAGGAGTTAGGGAAATTAAAGGAGGCAATCACAAAGGAGTGACAGGTCGGTAACTGAGCGTGAAAAAAGTAGTGGTAAACCTAATTTCAACAAGACAGCAGGCGATGGAGTTCTAAAAGCAGCAATGAGAAAACAAGAAAACGGAATAAAGGCATACACAACCAAACTGAACATCACCACGACCAGTACCACCACCGCCATCATCATCATCATCATCATTAGCAACAACAGTACCGGCACCATCGTCATCAACAAAACACAGAAACATAACGCAGCGGTTAGAAATAAAACCACCGTAAGCCCTAGTTAGTGGGACACGCGTGTAAGAAAACTAACTTGTTTTATTTTGCAGAGCAGCTGGTGTTCCGCTAGGGTGACCGCACTTTCATCCTTTAGGCGATCCGCTGGCAACGTCTCCTGCACTTGCCGGCTCACATCCTCCAGCAGGCCCAGTTCGACTGCCAACTTACGGATCTGGCTAATCTTGGGCGAGACGAAACAAATGGTGAAGTCGTGGTTAGGGTCCGCGTAAACGCACACATTCTCCACGTAGGCGGATTGGGCAATTGCCAGCTCCACCTTCACTAGGGAGACGTACTCGCCAGCCTGCAACTTCACCAAGTCTTTCTTACGGTCGATGATGGAGAAGCTACCGTCTTGATGGACCATGCCGATATCGCCTGAGGGTAGGAAAAGGACATGAGCAGGGGGTAAGTCAATCCGAAACTATGAATTGTGAAAAAACAGGAGCAAAGCCAATCTTGCTACGAACACGCGAAGATCAATCTCTAAAATGTATGAGAGAGATATTAAAAGTGGCGGAACGCCAACCAAGATCCCAAAATAATCAATCAAGTTGCAAACTCTGTTTCCTGTTTTAAGCAGTTCTAATGGTCAACTTTCTGGGGTTATTATTCTACGGCAAACTACTTCCTCGTTATTTTTAACGCTAACTATTTGATACGGTCGTATGTAGTTATGACAAATATGCAATCGTATAACTTATTCAAGTAGTTATTTTATTTCAGTTTGCCCCGGGTCGTTGTAAGGATTGATAGAAGAAAATCATCATGGCATTGCGCACGTTCTGCTCGACAAGACATTCAAAGCTGACAGATTATGGTTTAAGAGTTGCAGCCAATTTATATGCCTGGAATATGGGCTTGGACAACATAATAAACGGTGTTCGCGGAGTTTTTCACATTTGGGTCAAAGACCAAATATATGGAATACTACCCCTTAAATTTCGATCACGAAATTTCAGAGGTTAGGTCTTCTACTGTAGATTCAACCCATTCTCGCACCAGACAACTGATCGGCTTGGACCAGGAAATGAGAATAAAGAATGAGCTCAATGTCTCAGCGCATATTCCTCACTATCAAATATCTGAAACTTTTGAAGCTATTAAGGTCCACTAAAACTTGTGCCTTGGAAGGTTGCCAACTGACGGGATCACTCGGAACGCGCGGTCAGCCCATTGTACATCTGAGTGGAGTGGTTGACTGGCGAACTGAGTCAAACTGTAATGGTTCCTTCTTAATGTACCCCCTTTATGACACTCCCACTCCGTGAGATTCGAGCAAGGTGTAGCGGCACGGTTAGGGTCGGCTCTGGTCACATCATTCACGTGCGCTCTCTTCCGTCTCCAGTCTTCTAGAAATGTTCATGACACCCGGCTCACGTGGGGGAGGAGAAGACAGTTCGGTTGATGCATTGCGAGTCTACTACCACTACAACCTAAATTCCGCGCAAGTCACCCTGTATGCGTTACATTGCTGAGGGGCACACGCTGGACCTCGTCGTAATCGATGGAAGAACTTTAGGCACCCCGCAAATATTCCACGTGAAGCAGGATGAGGGCAGCTTTTACATCCAGACTCATGCAACCACGCGTGCTTTATGGGAGCACCCAGCTGAGTGAACAAAAAACTTGTAATCTTCCTGATCCTATTGCTTGGTTAATCAAGCCAAGAATATCATATTCTACTCAAAATGCTTCTAAGTTGTGTGCACTTTTAGTTAGAAAGAGGAAATGGAGGTAATATCGTTGATGGAAGTATCGAAGCATATGACAAATACGGGCTTTAGTAGTGGTATAAGGAAGGGGAAAAATATAAATTCAATGATCGTGCGTGTAGGTCACTGAAAGGCATCTCCGAGTGATACGTAAAAAGTGTTGGCGATGAAGACAACAGAAATGAAAATTATAAAATTTATATGTAGATTCAGGTCTTTATTCCAATAAAAGAGTTTGACCGTCAATTTTCACGAGGTCTACCATGTGACCTACAGCACAGTGGACGCAGGGAGGGTAAATTAAGCGCGAGTTATTTTATAGTAATCGTATACTTGCGCAGCATCTACCACGCCCCCTCTTTCCTCATCCTCATTGGCTCAGTGTCATGAGGGAGTCAAGAAGACGGGATCAGGCGCATATGGCTAACGCAACGTGAGCCCCAGCAACGCCCCTTTCCCCCGTTGCACCTGTCACAAGTTTGATCCGCGCACAAACAACAATGCGGGCGGCTCGGATCCACCCACATTAAGGAGACAATCAAGTCTGACTTTGCATCCAGAGAAGAGAGGATCAAGTTATTCTGTCAGTTGGCAGCCTTCGAAGCAACTGCGCTTAGCGCACTGATATATTCAAGCGGGTCAGATTGTTTAGTGAGGATTTTAGGCTAAAATTCAACCTCACTCGTTGGCCTCTCCCGTGCGCCAGTCGAGAGTTCGAACCGGCTTATCAACTGATTCTGAGCGCAGGCGCAGTGACTGACCGAGCCCGTCAGCGTGTGCCATACGCGATTTGACACACCAGGTTTTCGCACAAAGTAGATTCAATTTTGAATATATTTCAAACCCTAACCGACAATTAGTTGATATCTCATGTGCTTACTCGCACGAAATATTTACAAATGCGTTTATCTCACAATATCATACCGAGTGAATCGATAGTGGGTGTAATGGTGGTACATACGGTAGGCGTCAGAAATCCTGCTAAACGGAAAATGTCCTTAGAAAACTGCAATCATGCCAGTCGGGCAAAATGGAAGAAAGCCGTCACCATGAAAAAACATGTAGGTGATTATGAAGAAACTCAAGAAAATCGGAACCGTATTCACTATTTCCAATAATTAACGTGAAGGGAGTCAAACGCATTATTTGTGAGACTAGTCGCGGATAAAGATGGAAATTCCTTTGAGCTATTCGTGGGAAATTCGGTGGCCTTGGTGGGATTCAAACCAACGAGAGCTAGGGGTGGGGCCTCTTAGTTTAGGTGGCCAGAGCGTTGGCTGTACTAAAGCCTTTTTGCTGGCGTGAGTTTGAATCCCACAACGGCGGTCAAGTTTCTCACAAATGGGTTAAAAAATTTTACAAATCTGCCACCCCCTCCCCAGTACAGATGTAAATAATGGTAATTTGAGAAGGCATGACGTCCTATCTTTAGGTTGGCGATAGTGGATTTGGGTCGAAGAATTTTATCTTATGCCCATTAACGCCTGAAGGTATACGAGGACTTTACTGTCTATAAAGGTTATCATTTTTCGTATCAAATGAGTTGCAGCAACTTTGCGCAATAGGTTGGCTTGAAATGTAAAATAAATTCGATGACGACGGGATGGATTACAAGGAGTGGCGCACCTTGTCTCTTAAACCTTGAATAAGGCCCGCATATCCTCGCTTCAAACTGATGTGCATCTCACCTTCATAATAAATAACTTTTCTGGTAATCATCCAAACAATTTATGGTAAGTTCGAAATACTTTACATGAAACTAGTCACCCCAGGTGTGGTTAACTATGGGTCTCGGGGTAAATGAGTGCATTTCGTGCGAGGGCTATTCGCCCTCCTCGCTCATCCTTACCCTAAAGCATTAAGTTTGAGATCACAGGATTCCTCGAGAGCTAATTTGCCCAAAGTAATGCATCAGTGATCATGATTGAAATGCCACAAAGATGCGCAGGTTCCACCTGCCACTTTCAAATCTATCAACGAGCATTAATTTTTGGGGAAATAAGAAGACTTCGTAGTTTTTTTTATTTTTAACCATACGGTTCAAAAGGCAAATCTAAGGGGTTGAAACCTAAGAAAATATGTCCGGGACATTTGGCAGGGTTGAGGTGACGCAAATTAAGCGTACACATAATGGAGTGACCCTGAGTTCCGTGACTTGCAGTCAATTCCAGCAGTCTGGTCATTTATTCCCTGGTCAGATAACAAGACATGGGAAGACTGGTATTGCCGACAAAGACGAAGGAGACTGGAATAACCCTTTCTGGCCTTAGTAGCCGTCATCAGTCAGCCATACCCAGTACCATAAGCCTATTAGGCCCGATTAATGGAGTAGGGAACAACCAACATGTGGGCTGGAAACAATCGCACGCACGAGGCAGTTAAAGACAATCCGTCCAATACTGTGCTCGGGTAAGCTACCGGCTGAACGGCAAATGGAGTCGCGGCACATGACCGTTATTAAATGCGCTAAGTTTCCTTGTTTTTGTAGATTGCTTCGAGGCAAGTTACACTGATCCCAGTTAGATACTTACAGAGTGGGCAAAAAGGAGAAATACATAAAATACAGCATCGGCTTCCCCAGATGCAGATACTGTGGGTACTGATGGCACAGGTCATCAAACAGAAAATGAATGCGGTTATTTTGAAGTTACTTCAGTACGCATGGTAGATGTGCTGAATCAACATGGGAGCGAGATCAGGGCACAGCATGCATAATTTGGGATGCGCTCCCCATACAAAATTCTGCAATGGAGGAGAATGTGGTGGTACGCGTAGGTGCAGGCTCACACCGCACCAGTCACCTGCGCCCGGTCTTGCATCCGGTCTTCTTGGCTCTGTCTTGACACCGGTCACAGATGGGGGAGCGGAACAGGGTGCGGTAGCCTTAGGGCATGTCACCATCGCTGCGCCACCATGCTGTGGAGCGAACGGTGGACCTCGTCGTATAGGACGGCCGAAGTGACAGGCCCCCGTCTTTTAATAGCCTATAAATGCCAACGACGATTACCGTGTCAGATGGGCTGACGGTTCGTAAGTAATCAAGATCTATATGTGCGCACGATCGCCACGACGAAGCTCGTATGACAGCAACGGTCTGCTAGGGGACGGGGATGCTATTGGGTGTGAACGTGAATGGCGTCGTCGTGATGTTCAGCGTGAAGCCAAACTGCATTGATTGACAAACGCAGACAAAGAGCAGCTTGGGGAGGGAGGCAAATGGAAAGGTTTTAAGACATACAGAACAAGGACAAATCAAATGATACCGAGGAACCAACGATACCTGCCCTATCGTATTTGGTTTGGCCCGCTTAAGCAGACCGACGCCTGAGGGTCCCGCGAATTAACAAGGTGCGTTTGGTATGAATTTCAGGAGAACCTGAACCTGCATTCAGGGTTGTGCAGATTCGATCAGAAGACTATGGACAATGTAATTCACCGTATCATAGGCTAACATCTCCATCACCGGCAGCCGCACAGTGATTTCCGTGATAGATTTCTAAACGTTACGGTAAAACTTTTCGTTTCGGCAGTCGTCGCAACTTCGACTTCTATTTGCGAGTAAAGACGACTACCTACCTTGAAGGGCTGGCCAGCTAGCAGCAGAGAGCACAACTATACGAATAAAAATGGAATTATGTGAGATTAGGTGTGTGGGTTTCGTGTCATTACCAGTACAGAACCACCGAGTGCCATCGGGCTCGGTTATGAAGGCTTCAGCCGTGGCTTCGGGATTCTTGTAGTAGCCACGAGTGACAGGGCTGCCGGAGATAAGAATTTCACCCCGAGGTGAGGGTTTGTCGTGGGGTGAGTAGCCACCATCAACCCACTCACGCAGTTTGATTTGTACGCTCGGGGTGGGGGCGCCCACATGGTGACCCCGCAAATCGCCAGACTCCATCAGACAGGCGGCAGCGCAGGTTTCCGTGAGACCGTAACTGTATATTTAAAAAAAACAGCAAATTATAAGCCAACTGTTGATAATATTAAATCACTTGGGAAGATAGTGGCAAATAAAGCGGAGAAAAGGAAGAAGCGGTGGTTTAATGAAATTCGCATCCCCTAAGATTTGACCCCCTCTCCAACAGAGAACCTGCGCGGAATAAGGTGTAATTTATCTAAGTGTCTTCGGATTCACCGCGAGGTTCGTCAAAAGACAAAGATCCGAAGGAGTGAGGGGAGCTAAGGGCAAAGTAGTCCTGCTGTACGACTGAGAAAATTTACCACCATGTGCCACTGACCCTAGAAAGTTAACCGTTTTAAAATACGTCCATCCAGGAGAACGCACCGTACCAATTTTACAATTTGAACTCAGAGACTGATAAAAAATACCCACCGATGATGTTGCTGCGAAAGGCCGTTGTCCCCAGGGGTTCGGGTACGTACTCACTCCATCGAGACGTCACCGTCGACGTCATCTCTTCAAATCCGTCTTATGCACAGTCGCAACAACAACAATGATGATGGTGGTGGTGGGTTGAGTGATACTCGGTGCTAAAGAATGTAAGGTCAGCTGAACAATTATTGCTAAGGGTTTAGGGTGTGGGCCATACTGGGTCACGAAACCACGCACAATCGAGACGGCCAAACCAGCAATGGTGCTGGCCGACAAAAGTGCAATGGAACTGAATCGAAACCAAATTTGAGTATTAGTAGACAGTTGAGAGACGAGAGACGTGATGCCGTAATTAAATTGACCCAGACTGCTGTGGCTAGGTAGCCGTCTGCATCCAACCAGATTCGCTTTATTCTCTGGTTAGTTAGGCCTCCATGCTATTAGAAGGCCATGTAAATAAATGAATTTCGAAGTAGGATGCGTCATCAGTAGATAAATAGCGTAGATAGAGCCTCTTCAAGCACGACAGCTGTGAGCTCCACCTACTATCTTCTTAAGAGGTGACGACCGCATACAATTAACCGCATAGTATTCGCAGGGTTCAGGGGACACAGCTACCCGCGAATATTTTAGACACCCTTAAAAATGCTTATAACTGCCCCATATACTTGAACAAACACCGGGAATGGGCTGGGGGCAACTGTGCCATATATCCGCTGCCTGGTGTGGTGATGACGTAGATTGGGCAGTCGCGGCAGGGAACTTATGACAAGGCGATGTAAATGTTTAGCCCTTTAGCCCGAGGCCCAATTTTTCCATGCACCACCGTTTAACGGTGAATATGTCCGGTGTTCCGGCCAGCACTGAAGCGTAACGCAGGCCAGCGTGACGTAGGCCAGTGCAGCTACTAAACTCAATTGGCAGGGGCCGCTGGACCATGGACTGAAAGTTTGCCCTCTATATCGTTCAACCTGTGACAGGATTGTCCTCGCGATGTTGAACGAGAGACGGATAAAATGTGACTTCTCCAGACAAACGAATCAGACCACTGAGGGGACAGCGTCAAAAGTAGTTAGATTATCGGGTTGCTCACCCAACCATGTATTCAACGACCTCCTAGGCTGGTTTGATAGGCTAAAACGATTGGAATCATGCATACGAAGGCAAGCAGGGGCAGACGAATATGCGAAAAATGGACAATTATAAGAAAGCAAATCAGAGAAATAGAATGTAGGGACACTAACCCTTGTATGAGAGGTGCAAAACAGACATTGGTGAAGAGATGGGACTCCTCAGAGAGCGGTGCACCACCGCTGACCATGCAACGAACTCGTCCACCTATAAGACCGCGAACCTTGCGGAAGATCAGTAAGTCAACGATAATGCTGGGGAAGCCGGTAGTGAGACGTCTCCACTTGTAGTTGTAGGCAAAACGGAAAATCTGAAATTTCGAAAAAAGGTGCCCGTGGAGATGGTAGAACAGGCGGCACATAGGAAGCATTATGTGGACTCGATCCGAAACTTTGAGCGATTCAGAAGATTTCCGCTCTCACCCCCCCCCCCAAAAAAAGGGCAAAGTACTGTCACTGCAACACCCGAGGGCATCGTTAAACGATACTACTGCAGCATTGTTTTTATTAAACTCATTTTCGCCCGTGCGAAAACTCTATAAATAAATAACTCTATAATAAATAAATTGTATATTTAAGGTCTAGAGGGTCCCTTCATTACAAAATTAGTACCGGGGTATAAGAAAATACATAGTGGATACTTATTGATTTGTGTGAACAACCATATGAAACATCAGAAATGAGCATTATGGTTGGTACATCAGATTCAGAAAGATTCGACATTTTTAAAACAATAGTCAGCAATCTTTGGAATATACGGTGAACTAGCAAAGAAACAGTGAAAAAAACTCCCACGGTTAGAACCGGGAGCAGATTTCAGCGAGCCACTAGTGATTAGGGTTTGCTCCGTTTTCGTTTTATCTACGCGAAGCATCTGAGATGTTGTACGTTGAAGAAAACAATTGCAACACCTATCCGCAACTGAAATAGGAAGTTAGTCATTGTGGCCTCTCCCATCGTGTACTAGTGGCAAGATCAACGCAAAATTGGCTCAAGGTGTACACACACGGACATAGTGGCAGATCTAGGTCCTGTATAGTCTTCGTCCTCCCTCTTCCATAGCCGTATCAGAGCTCGCACGTCCGCGCACAAGAAAAATAACCCATGTTTGAAAGACAGGACCGGAAGTAACCAACTGGAGTGAAGACAAGGGAAGCAAAGAGGCATAAGGAAGTGTCTGTACGTGGAGACAGCAACACCAAGGATGCCGGGCAGTGTCACTTACCGCTTCCATCAAGGGTCCCCCCTCCTTCACTTTCTCCCACACTGCCTTTGCAATGCGATCGAGGACGGTAGGAACACTTGCAAAGAGAGTGGGGCGCAATACGGAGAGGTCACCTTTGCAGGTATCCTGTTTGATCCGTGTTGAGGTGTCCGTCAGGGTCTGGGGACTTGAGTAGCCGATTGGAATGCCCATAATAAGGACGCAGATTTCGCAGACCAATTCAAGAACGTGGGCTTGTGGAAGGTAGCCAATATAGATATCACTGTCGGGGCGCAGCTTTGGCATGCGTCGGAAGTAACCGCCAATGGCAGAATTCAGGTTTCTGTGCATAATTTCCACACCCTTTGGCTGACCTAAACAGGGAAGAACATCATAAGTAGACAGTGTGCAGTTCAAAACGTGGAAATGGCCACGTACGTCTTGCGAAGAGAGGTTGGGGAAAATCGAACTTAAACGATTGCATTTTCCTATACTTACCGGACAGCGAGGAGTGTGTAAGCTCAAGCAGTTATAACTGAATTGTAAAAAGGCGCAATGGCTCACTGGAGCCGGTTTCAAGTATGGGATGGGTTAGAAAATCTGGTTGGTGTAGAATTTGCTAATGACGAAAATAGCCAAAAACGGCCACTCCAGTGTCCACAAGATTTTCAAATTAGCGTAAAATTTAATATCAGTCAGCCGAAACCCAAGATTTACAGTAGGTCGTTCTAAAACACGCGGGCGACTTCGGTCATAAAAGTCTGGCATTTACCAAGCATCTACGCTAGGAGTATAGTAAATCAGCCTCAGGCGTTGCAACACCTGCGCTTGGGTCTGGCCTGATGACGGGTTATAAACCGGAAATGGGCATTCCAGTCTCCTTTGTTTTCAACAAGAATGTTATTCTGCATACATATACATAAATATATATGGTAAGTAGGCGCTCACGATCGGATGCAGGGCTCACTCGTCCCGATGTGCTTTGGGGCTTACTCTCGAGCCCCGCACATTTATCTTCCGCTGTGCCCTGGGACATACATGTTCCTTAAGCAGATCGGTGAGCCACACACTATCATCATATTCCCGATCGCAACCGACAAAACAAAGGGCCCGTGGTTCAATGGTAGTGTTACAATCAATGACCAAAGGTTGCGGGTTCGAATCTCAGGTGATCCCCACCTGGGATTGGGTGACTGGCTGATGACGGCTAATAAGCCAGAAATGGCCATTCCGGTCTCCCTTGTCTTTGTCGGTTCCACCCTATCAATATATACCTTAAATCACTATGCGATTGCCCGCGAGGGCTCTAAAGTGAGCTCCAAGGTACAACGGAACATATGTAATCCTTAACCAGATCGGTGAACCGGCAAGACAACGAGCTCGTGGCGCAGTGGGTAGAGCGTTGGACTTCTGCCCAACAAGGTCGCGAGTTCGAGCCTCGAGCGCCGCAGCGCCTGGAGTTGGGTATGGCTGGCTGATGACGGCTAATAAGCCAGAAATGGCCATTCCAGTCTCCCTTGTCTTTGTCAGTCCTGCTATTCTGCCTATACACTTAGCTGCCTTACGGCTGCTGGCGGGGATTGAGAGTAAGCCCCAAAGCACAACGGGACGAGTAAGTCCTGTAACCGATCGGTGAGCGCCTAACTACCATTATATATATATATATATATAATGGTAGTTAGGCGCTCACCGCTGCATGATTTGATGACAGAACAGGCTCGTTGCGTTGTACTTTGGGGCTCGATATAGAGCCCTCGGAGGCAATCACATAGCGAACCATAGCATTTGCACATAACGAGGTATCATTAAAGAAAACGGAGATCGGAGTGGCCATTTCTGGTTTGGTGGCCGTCATCGGCCAACCATACTCAACCCCAGGCTTCAAATCTCCGAGGCTCAACCCGGGTTTTGCCGAAGTTTTGAAAGTATGTAGTAATTTCCCGTAGAGGACATTGAAACCTGAAAAGCAGTCAAAACGATAAGATTACTTCAGAAGTTCTGTTGGCTAGGTTACTGTCAAGTAGTGCACAATAACCGTTAACTTAAGACTGTATGTACAGTGAGAAAAGTTAACAGTGGTAAATCAGAATAGCTGTGCGATGAGTTCAGTTAGCGGAAAGTAAGTTATTCGAACAGAAGCTGCACAATTCCTACGTGTTAGTTACCGCACAAAACAGAAGAAGGGGGCTCTAATGACAACACTGTCGTGAGACAGAGCAACTTCAGTATTACGCCCTCAGCAAACGCCTTCCACTTAATTTTCTATTATCCAACATTATTCCAACATGTCAGTATTCTCAGCTGTTAAACGGAGACAACTTAAATGGCATTTTAAATGATGGTGCATTTTCGGAAATGCAGTGTTTGGATGAGCTAGGTGACATAAGGCGTTTCAGTAACTAAGAGCCTGGATATAGTTTTCATTTGATATGAAAGTGTTCTGTTGCAGATGTCATCTGCCGGCAGAATACACATAGTCTAGAGGCATTTGGGTGTCAAACATCAAAAGACGACCACGGACCCCCTGTGGCACAAAACCGGAGTCTAAAAACGAGCTGCACCGTTGTGTCGACCTAAATGGAGGCTTGACGTCATAGCAGCCACAACGTCCAGCTGAGCGTGCTTGTCTATATATGCTCTTAAACCAGACTTCAAGATAGGTATCAGGCTTAATTGATAAGAATTGCCATATTTTAAAGAGACAACTCAGTTTGACCGGTGGATTTAGCTAGCCTATCGATCTGCAGCTTTATAATCCGCGATTTCTTATGCGTGGCAATAGCCTAAAAGTGCATTTAATTTACTCCAGTGAGGAAACTAAGCGCAGTTTGGGCAAGTCACCTGAGAATCAGCCCTATCCCCTCTTTAGTCTCCAGCACGTAATCGGCACGTGTAATAGCTGGTCGGTTTCCCTCGGTCATTGAGTTCATGCTTATCTCAAGTAGTTTTTACTTCATTTGCACTATGTAACCTGGTAGATGTGGGAAGAGAGAGGAAGGTCTCCTGCATCATAAACCAAATTACGCTACCGCTCCAGAGAGTGGTGATGATCCTCATAGATTGCAATAAATCGATTGCCATTAGACTGCGAACAAGTATGCATAGGACCGCAGCCTCGTACACTGAGATCGCCATTCGAGGTAATATTATTCGTGCAAGTTTCTCTCAACGCCTCGGTCATTCCATCGCATCGACAATACAGAAGAGCCTTGAGGAGGATGGAAAAGTCAACTAATCCAAGTGGCGCATACCCAAATAAATGACACAAAAAATGAGTTAAATTAATCCTGAGATGCTTTTGATAACTTAGAAGGTCCATTATATAGTCGCTTACCTAGCTATGCGCAAACATCATGGTAGTTTAGTGAAACCCTGCGATGAAGCACCATACCAGCAAGAATGAACTCACCTGTCGAACCACTTGTGTACATGATTACTGCCAAATCCTCCGGTTTTGCCCGTTCCGCCGCTGGTGGCTGCCAGTTGAAGTAGGGCTTATTGATATCTCCGGTACAAGAAGTGGGTGCTTCATCAATGACTTTTTTGCCATGCTCTTCCATTTCAAGTATATCAAAGATCTTTACGTGCTCTGGTGCAGATTTTAGCCCTTCTTCAACACTTTTGCGTGCCGTGTCAGAGAACCGCGACATGTCATCGACTTTCAGACCCAGTTGCTTTTGGAAAACTCCGTTGGAGAAGTAGATAACATATTTTACATTAGGGGAGGATTTGACAACTTTAACTACCCTGGAGAGGAGTTCGTCACTGGTGAAGATAACTCTGGCCTGAAAAAAAAACAGGAGCAGGAGTGCAGGTTTTAGAAAAAGAATTCCAAAGCGTAAAATGTCCGAGAACGGTATTCTAACATAACTTGAAAAAAATCAATGATAGGGTCATCGGTGAATGAAACCTACGTGCAAAAAACCGGGATTGTCGAATTGCTATGTTTTGTTACTATAACGCGGGATTAGTGAACTGATTAGTACGTTAAATGGCCGGAATCAGTGCGACAGGAGACTTTAGTGGGTTACTCAGCGAAAAATTCAAGTGCATCAGTTCGCAACAGTAAGGAATACCTGGGGCGTCGGTTGTCTGAGTATGGACGACAAATGCATTTAAACAGTTTCAATCTGAACATAACCTACACAAGCTTAACCGTGCACTCACACACATATATATATATATATGTCTTTGCCATATATATATATATATAGGTTGCAAAGACGTTATACCGTACTTCCACAATAGATTCTAGCTAAATGCCCAGCCACGTGTTTCGCGGATGTTTCTGCTGCTGCGTGACACAGCAACGAGGGGTTCGGCTCCTCAGTGGGTCCCCCAGCGTTCTCCAGAGAATAATCGGGGAAATAATTTCTGAAAGTATTATGTGCAGGACATAGAGTCAGGTAATTCGGACATGACCTTTTAGAGACAGACCTGAAATAATAAATTTGGGTCGAAGACAAGCAACCACTGTGGAATAACCACGTAATGCCCATTCTACAAACAAGTGATACTTCAAGTAGTATGAATCTTATATGGCAAAGACGGTATACGGTACTTCCGGCATAGGTACTAGCTAAAAGCCCAGACATGTATTTCGCCGGCGTTTCTGCTGCTGCGTGACAGAGCAACGAGGCATTCGGCTCCTCAGTGGGTCCCCCAGCGTTCTCTATATGGTTTCTGGTATATGAACTCCAGAGAATAATCGTGGAAATAATTGCTGAAGTTATTATTATTAAACATATATATATATATAGTTAAGCTCTATATAAAGGTCACAGAACATAGGTAGAGTGCTATCATTTCGAGACAAAACATCCAGATAGTCTAAAAGGTGAAATTGAAAATTGAATAAACAGAAATTCGGGCGGTTACGCATGACACCAAAACTTATAATAAATTAATGTGTCCTTAGCCCTATAAATGATATGGATAAATAGGACACTAATTGTCAGTGATTGTATGAATAGAGGGACATGGGGATAAAGATAAACAGACAGATAACAAGGGGAAGACAGGAAATGCAGCATAACGCAAATGCAAGACAATTCGGAAAATGTTATTTGCTTTAAAATACAGTCTCATTTCATTTCAGGCGGGCGACCAAAGGTGTTTACCTGGGTTTGATGAAGTCCATGTGCAACGGCTTCGTCACCAAGTGTAGCATAGAGAGTAGCAAGAGGGCGGTTCAGGCGAAATGCGGCCTGTGCAGCATAGAGCCACTCACATCTGGTTTCGCTAAAGATAACCAGGGGGTCTGATCAGCAGTGTTGGGACCAAGGAAGTCACGGATACCGGCTGCTAACTGGGAGACGCGCTGCTCTGCCTCAAGATAGGTTTCCCAAAAGTAATCTCCCATGGTTTGTTTTACTATTTTTTTTTTTTTTCCATTTGGCAGAACCTGTACGGGCAGAAAATATTTTGGTAGCGATTAGAACATATCGTTCCACAATGATATATATATATAAACATATTGAGGACGATTTAACAGCAAGCGCACGGCTTAACTGGATTTGTATGAATAAACTTGCCGATGGCAAGTATCTACTCAAACACTGTCTGTTGTGCTTTGAGTGTGTCAGAAGATCAAAATTTAGCTAGAGATTTCAGGCAGATACAAAGGTGGCAGATAACCCCTATGATTTCTGTTTTCTAAAAAAGAGCATGACTCAACGAGTTCCTTTAAGAATCTTACCTTATACATTGAAGCGGTTTATCAACTGCCTTTAACGTGTATGCAGGTATTAGGGCTCTAGGAGGAGTGAACTTAAATCCCCATCAATAAAAACTGTGGTGCATAGACGATAAATGGATAGTCATGAACCAATTCGTAAGTTGAAAAAAAACATAATTCGGAGAATTAAAGAATATCGGCTCTGACTTACCTCATAATCAGTTCCTAAAACCTGCCTGGTTCCCAAGGCCAGTTTATTCGGCCACAATTTGACAGTGCGCAACCAAAGGTCAGGTAGAGTCTTGCAGCCAGGGAGAGCGTCCGTAACCAAATTATCAATGTACTCCACAGCTCGCCAGGGAGAGCCTGGATCACCTTCACGGACAGGCATACTAAGAGTGCGCGAATCAGCAGCATTAAACTTCTGGTAGCACGAATCCTCATCCTCCGGGAATGTCATAAAATAATTCGTTTTCCGAAATAAGTAATACACTGGGATTGTTAAGTATTCGTATGAATAAACAATGATTTTAATCACAGTCATAGCAACTGTGACGTAAATATCCGTTAGAAAAGACATTTTGACAAAATACACAGAACAAATTTGAACCTAAAGTCCACCTTCCAGGCTCTCTACCAATTGCTTAGTCCGCCCAATAGAGTCAATTGTCAAGGTCGATTTGGGTATGATTTGCTCAACTTGGTGAGGGATATATCACATTGTGTTTCGCGCATCTTTTCGCATGACACCCGTACAAATTTAACTTACCTACCAAGCCATGATCTATTAACCGTTATTTTTCAGAACAGCTTTTGTAGTAATGTGAGTTATATCGTTTAGAAAGTTGGCTAAATAATAAGACCAAATTTACAATAATATTTTTGAAAATACAGATCACAATTTGTGTGGATGTTACTTTGTCAAATCATTGCGTAAAAGTCCATATCCATGAAAAAAATGACCCGTGGCATCAAAAAAGCTATTCAGATGAACAGGCGTTCATGCCCGATAGTATGCAAATTCCCGCAATGAGAAAGGGACTCCTACCGTGGGATGAATCCGGGAATGAAAGCGCTTCCAGAACTGTCATATAGCTGCTCAATATTCAAAGCCTGCAAGTGTATGTGTGAGTTTCTTTGACCCGTGTTCAAGGACTATCCTGCGCTCAAAATATCGATGTGGTGATCACACAAAGAAGAATAGACTGAGCATCCAGCGTGACCTTCGAATTTGGATTCAAATGTTTGATCTTCGTGGATCTTCACCTTTTTTGGTATTTTTATTGACTGGACACTGTTGCAACTTTCAGACACCAATTTTCCAGTTTGTTCACACGATACCATCATCACCAAAACCCCAACAAGCACATGGCCCCATAGAGGGCCTCAGAGGTGGAAGGGGCCTAGCCACTTTGACTTTTAAAGCCATATTTTCCATATGGGCAGGTTTGTTGAAAAGACTTAAGAAGGCATCAGTGTTTGAATTTAAACCCAAATAGACAATATTTACTAGACAACCTAGTGTTTAATCTTAGTTATTAGGGTCTTTGAGGAAATGATTATGGATGCTTTGTTTAAGTCAGTCATTTTGAGTGGATTTATCTACCAAGCGTGTGCAAATATAACGGACCACTGTTTCAAAAGAATTTTTTGAATGGGCTTGGAACACTTTTCACGTGGATCCCGGATGGGAATGATGTAATCGATTGTCTGTGAAGACGGGCGCTGTTCCTTTCCGCGCTACCGTTGACATCTCCCCTCATTACCACTATCGTACCGTCTCGCAGTCCCCTGACCGTCAGCATCTCCATGACCCTCATCCGTATTTTCGAACAGCGCTGCACTCTCCACCGGTATCTAACTGATCATTCATGACCACCCAATCCAAACGGAGCGATTATACAGGTCCCCAGTATTTGCTTGTATCTATATACTTATCTTTTATTGTGTACCAAATGTTATTGTTAACATTGATCTCATACGTTATAAACTAACTCTCTCTGTCTATCTGATGACAGTTCGACCGTTGATTTCGACGAGTTCCGCCGTATGCTCCACACCAGGTGTTGCAGGGACGGTGACTTGCGCGTTAATTAGTTTTAAGTGATAGTACCCTTGCGCTGCAGCTACCGCACTCTCTCCTCCTCTCCCACCTGAGCCCGGTGTCACGACAGAGTCAAGAAGACTGGAGGTGGGAGAGGGCGCAGGTGGCTGGCGCGGCCAAAGCCGCCCCTGGGCGTATCACAACACGTGGCTCGGATCCCACAGAGTGGGAGTGCCGTAAAGGCCACATAATGAAGGAGCCATTGCAGCCTGACTCTCTGTCCGCCAGTGAGCCACTACACACAAAAAACACAATTGGGCTGACCAGGCGGTCCGAGTTATCCCGTCAGTTGGCAATCTTCCAAGCCACGGCCATTAGCGCACCGTGATAGTCTCAAGCGCGTCAGGCTGTTTATAGTGAGGAAAATGCGCTGAGCTGTCAACCTCACACTCTCCCCCACCCCCACCATCAGACCACTGTCCGAGCCGTTCAGTTGCCTGATGTGGGAGTGAGCGCATTGGCTGACGGATCGGCGTACCCGTCTTCGCGTGCCACAGTACGACCTGGCCCCCCATAACGCACACACTAGGATTTACTTACACAGGGGATATGGAGGAGCCATCGCCGCCTGACTCCTAGTCCACTGGTCAGCCAGTCGTCATCCACTGCACATACACTGAGCCGACGGCGTGGTTTGGTGGAAGCGTCAGATTTGCAGCCTTCCCAGCCACGGTTTCTAGGAAACCGGGATATAATCTGGTAAATGGTGATTGTGTTGGTGTTGTCGATGTATTGGTGTATGTAGTGTGCGATTATGTAGCTAAGCCTCCGGTGGTTTACCGCAGGTTATCGTGGAGGTGCATTTGTCCTAATAGGCCCATGCAGTGTGTTAATGTGTGGGAGCAGTGGAGGCGGGCGCAGACACTGTATGGCGGAACCTCAGGCCCTGGTTCACCAGCTTCAATGTGATGGATTTGCAGCTGACCGACCAGGCCAATGCATGAGTTTAATTTTTGGGCACAGTGTGGGCAGGAGAAATCGGTAGAGGCTGGAGTGATGTCATTCAGGGTAGTGGCAGTGGCGGTAAGAATGGCAGGAGCGAAGGGTGTGCATGGTGTGTCAGTGTTGTTGGCATTGCGTCGAACTCCACAGTCATGGATGTGCATGTGACCGAATAGGCCCATGCGATGAGTGAATGCGCGAGGACTGTAAGTGCAGTGGAGACGGCGATCTCTGCTGTGTGTTTGGTGCTCCAGTCACGGGCTTACCAGTCTCTGTACGATGGAATTGCAAGTGACAGACCAGGCTGATGCGTGCGGTCGCAGTGAAAGACAGCTTAGGAGAGAGTCCCCATTGATGATGGTGGTGGTGGTGGTAGCGAACGCAAAGGCGGTGTTGGTTGCGGTGGTGGGTGTAACAGGCGATACGTATTGGGATGGGGTTTCTATGATGGTGTGAGTAATGGAATTGATGACGGGAGTGACGGAGGGGGAGTCTGAAGGACGCTTGGCAGAATTTGATGCAGAAGGTGGAATTGTCGGATTATTATGCATTGAGTCCGAAGATGTCCAACCAGGCCGATTCGCTCGGGAAAGATGCGCTGACAGTGCAGGCATGTTCGCAGAGACTGGGCATCGACGGTGTTGGTCCGGGTCACTGGTGACTTTCATGCCACTCTTTCGCCTTGGCGGCGGCGATCCGGTTGGCCTCATCGATTGCTGAACCAGTCTTCACGGATCTTCTCCATGCCGGCCTATCCTGGGTGAGGTCATCCCAGGAAGCCCGGTTGATTTGCAGTTGCTTCAGCGATTTCTTCAAAGTGTCCTTGTAGCGTCGTTTTTGACCTTCCTGTCGGCGAGCACCCGTAGCACCATCGCCGAAGAAAAGTCGTTTAGGTAGACGTTCGTCCTCCATTCTTACCACGAGGTCGCTCCATCGCAGTTGCACTTGCCTCAGCATGGCGTGGATGCTGAGGATTATGGTCCGCTCCAGTAATTCCGTGTCCGGGTGGCTGTCTTGCCATCTCAATTTCAGTATTTTGCGAAGGCAGCTGAGATAAAAGTGATTCAGCTTCCTAGCTTGGTTTGGGTAGACGGTCCAGCTCTCCGCTACGAAAAGGAGTGTCGTTAACACGTCGGCTTTGTACATCTTCAGTTTGGTGTTCAGGTGAATACCGTGGCGATTCCACACGGAGGCCTGCAGCCGGCCGAAGTCCAGACTAGCTTTGGTGATCCGTTGGGCAACCTCGTCATCGATTCCTGTGTTGCGTGACAGTGTGCTTCCTAGATAAGCGAAGTTTTCCACGTTTTTGAGTTGAGCACCGTTTACATTGATTCGGGGAGCATTGTATTCCGCGCTGGGTAGTGGCTGGTGCATGACAACCGTTTTGGATGTACTGATTGTTATACCAAAAACGGCGAAGCCTGCGGAAAAGAAGTCGATACTCCTTTGCATGTCCTCCTCCGTCACCGTTTTATGGGTGCAGTCGTCCGCGAAGAGCAAGTCATGGACTGTAGTCGTAGACACGCACGTTGAAGCCTGCATACACCGACCGTTCAGAAGGTGTCCGTCAGCTTTTTAGGCGATGTGTGTCCCAGGCTCCGCATCACGGTAGGCGTCCATAAGCATAGTCGAGAACATGAGATTGAACAGTGTTGGCGCCAATACGCAGCCCTGCTTGACTCCGATGGTCACTGCGAATCCTTCGGATACCGTCCCGTTGTCAGTGACGCGCGCCGTCACCCCATCATGAAGCTGACGCACAATGAGCGTGAACCGCTCCGGACAGCCAATTGTTTGCATCACTTTCTACAATCCGTCGTTATTCACCGTGCAATGGCTTTCGTCATATCCACGAAGGTAGTTTATAGGTCAGTTCGCATCTCCTGGCACTTCTCTTGTAGCTGGCGGGTGGCAAAGATCATATCAGTTGTCCCGCGGTGTCGTCGGAAGACACATTGGCTTTCCGGGAGCAGGCCCTACTCTAGGTAACCATTCAGACTACTGAGAAGAAACGGGCGAAGATGTTCCCAGCGATGATTAGCAACGAGATGCCTTTGTGATTATCACAGAGTTGCAAGTTCCCCTTCCATTTGTAGAGATGTACGATGGTCGCATCTTTAAATCCTGAGGAACTTATCCTTGGCGCCACACCTCCTGGAAGAGTGTTGTGAGTTCTGCCATCAGCCGGGGCCCACCGTGCTTGTAGACTTCCGGTGGGATTGCGTCGGATCCCGGTGCTTTACCGCTGGAAATCTGCTGCACGGCCCGGATTGTTTCTGGTAGGGAAGGCGGCAGATCCAGGTCATTGTTCGTTTCCAAATGAGGGAGCCGGTTAATGGCAGCATCGGAGATGGCTGATTAGCATCAGCCTCATCTAAGCATAGATGGCCACGATATAAATGTACCTGGCGCTGTTAAGGACCTGGGCATATCATATTTCAACGGTCTCAATCTTTCAGAGCATTGCGCCCTGATTGTCTCCAAAGCACGCAGAACTGCCGGGTTTATCCTCCGAAATTTTAAAACTATTGATATTAGACTCCGCCTTTATAAAATGTACGTTAGACCTGGCCTGGAATACTGCTCGTTTATATTTAGCCTACTGCGCGCTAGCGAACGGAAGAAAATAGAATCGGTTCAACACTTCTTCACGAAAGAATTTTATCGTGGGAGCACCGTAATCTGTCGTATCAAGAACGCTGTGGGCTTGTAAACATTGATCCCTTATGGTTTCGCCGAGTGCAGAAGGGACTCTTTTTGCTGTTTAAGCTTTTGAATAGTCGTACATTTAATCCCCTTACCACTGTGAGGCAGCTTGACCATCCTCGGCGCAGCAGTCATCACAATGTCTTTTTATTTCTTCCATTAGATCGCACAGTTAAGTATCGACGGTTCTTTTCGGTAAACGCCATGGCCATGTTGAATAAACTTCCGCATTATATAAAAATCCAGCGGAGTTTTTCTTTTTTTAAGATAACTATTACTAGTTTTTTGCATTCAGAACAGTTTCCGAGAATTCTGGGCACCGACACGGTAGAATCTGTTTTCCTGTCCGACGGAGTGCACGGCATCTGAACCCAATCCCAGGTGTTACCTTGGGGGGTACGGCACCGTCTCGGCAGCCTGCACCCGCTGACTTCTTCGGCAGAGAGTGAGCAACCGAACACGGATGCTTTCTTGCCTGGGGCAGAATCCCGGTTCCTAGCAAAGACAGAGAGACAGCATACAGACTGCAATTGTGTTAACCCTTCCCTGATCTGAATTGCTATCATCCTCACAGGCGGCAGTTTATTCTCCTGAATAATATAAAGATAGGAAAAATCATTTATAAAGATATATATTCAGGAGTTTTTTTTCACTGCCAGCCTCTACCCACTGAATATTTCATCTGACAATGCCTGTAAACCGGCATTAAATACAATTTTTATTATTATTATTATGAGCAATTAAGGACATTTCTGAAGTGCTCGGCCCAGCGCTTCAGAAGTTGCAATTTCTCGGTCAGCAGTGTTGTGCCGTCAGAGCTGAGCAGTGGTGAGGTCCCCTTGATACACGGGTCGTAGATGGCCTTGATGGCTTTGAAAAAGTTTTTCATTTGATTGCGGTTCGCATACCCCTGGATTTTCTCAGCCTTTCGGATCATCCAGGCGTCCTGCATCTCCCGCAGCCGTTGCCGTACATAGCAGCGGCATCTGAAGAAGGCTGCTTTGGTGGAGTCAGTCCGAAGGTCCATGTAGGCTTAGTGTAGTCCATTGTTCTCCGCGAGTAAGTTGCTGATGTCGGCGTCATTGTCGTCAAAACAGTCCTGGTGTTGACGGCGTGCGAGTTCGAGGACTTCGAGGGCGGTGGACTGGATGGCATTTCGCAGTTGACACCATCGTGTTTCCACGGTGCCGTTATTAGCTGGAGCATGCAGGTCCTCTAGTTTCTCGGTTATTTGGTTGTTTAAATCAAAACAGTGAGCAGGCAATTTATTAAATAGTATTTAACTTACCTGGCGGCCGCTAACCTTGGGGCCTTCCTCGGGGTTGCAGTCGGAACCTCATCTGGGAGATGACAAGGCGGTGATCCACCCAACCATCGGCATCGCGGATCACCTTGGTAACCAGCACGTCCTGTTGATATCGCCTCAGGACGAGAACATATTTCAGCAGCTGCCAGCACTATGACCGAGGGTGCATCCACTTGGCATTTTCCCGCGTCGGATGGCGGAGGAAGATGTTGGTCAGCAGGAGACGGTGTCCACACACGTGCGCAGAAGAATGAGGCCATTATCGTTACAGCAACCGAGACCATGGGGACCAAGCATTCCGTGCCAGGCAGCGTGGTCCGTCCCGACGCGGCCGTTGAAGTCACCAAGGACAATTAACTTGTCCACCTTCGAAACAGTCACCATCAGAGCGTGCAGGTCCTCGTAGAATTTGTCCTTCGCCACATCAGAGCTCGTCATGGGAGGAGCGTAGGCACTGATGATGGTGGCGAACTGGCCTCCCCGAAGAGGCAGGCGGACGCTCATCAGGCGATCATTGATTCCCTGCAACAGACAGGGCAGACGTCCCACGATGTCGTTCCGGGTGACAAAGGCAACACCAGCGTCGCGTCGCTTTACCTTTGATCGACCGCTCCAGAAGAAGATGTAGGCGGCACCTATCTTCTCCAGCTGACCCTGCTAAGGGAATCGGGTCTCGCTTGGAACAGCAATGTCCCACCTTGAAGCGCGCCAGTTCCCGAGCGACTAGCACCATCTTCGTTCCGACCGTCGCTCCTAGGATTGTCTAAAATGGAACGAACATTTCAGGCAGCTAGTGTGAGTGGACTCATCCGAGCAGCCTACAGGGTATGGCGAGGGGGTGGGGACGAGGGTATTGTTGTTTGATTGAGTTTTACGACCGTGGATTTTGCGATCTGCGAGCCGCGGCCGGCTGCAGAAGACGTGATAACCCAGCATTTGTTTAGGGCACCTTTTTTAGCCCCTTCCTCCACGAGGAGACAAGCAGCGCTGTCCCTAAATAGGGCTGCTCGGATACCCAAGACGGCTGCCGAACTCCACTATGGGTCACGGTTTTGTTTTAGTAGGAGAACGACCCGAGTTAGCCTCGGGCGCCTACGGGGTTGCTGTCACCCCACACCGTAGGACTTTTTGAGAGGGGGAGTTGGGAAGTTCGGGAGTCAGACATACCGGGTGTGGAGTCACACACAGCACCGGATACCCTCACCTGGTTTAGCCTGCCGCTTGTGACGGTTGCCCGGGCAGTGGCCGCTGGGAAGAACCCAACTTCAAGGAGCCACAGATGAGAGTTGGATACCAGTTAGAGGCGGCCACAGGAGCATTCGCCACATTTACGAGACAAATGGAGTGACCAAATGCTATCTGCGTAGTGCTACCCCTAACTAGTACCCCTAGACCCCTCCTCCTCTCTATACTTATCGACATGTGCATGCGCATGTACATGCATGCCTTATAAAGTGCTTAACGATTCTGTGGACGTTGTATGGCTAAAGCTGGTCCTAGTGATATACTCCACAGTGTGTGCTATTCTTGAAATCCTCGGACGCTATACCGAGCCTTTTTGTGGGAGTTTTAACATAGACTTATTGGTCGCAAAGCAGCTGACACTGAGGTAGGTAATACAGTGGCCTGGAAATGTTTTATAAGATAATTTGTGGTGCCTTTGAATTTCATGTAAAGTGACTTTTGTTCGAGTTAAATGTAAAACATTAACGGTTATTTTGGTACTTAATTGAATAGTAAATATGCCCTTGTATTCTTATTATATCGTGTTTTGTTGTCCATGCAAAGTAACCATGAAGAGGAAATATTACGAAGTCAAGTGGAGCACTGTTTTTAAGCGGATATGGCGTGCAAAACGGGTGTATTAATGCCGCCACCTATGTCATGGGTATTAAACAACTCACCAGAGCCTCAAATGCCTGATTTTTTTTCCAAAGTTTCAACTGGTATATTTTTAGGCACTGTTGGTGTAAGTTCGAGTGCAGAATCTACCGAAGTAGAAGGCAGATGCTTCCTTACGGATTTGCAGGACGTCTGCCTGAAGACGAACATTCCGCTAGCAACTGTTAAAGCGTGCCTTTGTGTCCTCTTGCTGGCGGTGTCGAGGGACCTTTTGAGGCGCCTTATAAATGCGGCCTCTAATTCATGTAGGTTAAGGCGGCCGCCGCCATTCCACTTAACGTAGATGTCTACATAGATCAAGATTTAAAAGAGATTTTATATCACACCTGTAATAAGCTCATACAGTTTCGATCCGCATAAGCTTTCTTTACCTTTTCGACCATGGAAATTTACATCCAAGGCGATTGAATCATCGAAAATAGAATAAAAATTCGTTTGACAAAATCGTCCGAATTCCTGCCACCTAGGCAAAGTAGGTAGGACTCCTAAGTCAAAATGTAAGTAAATGACGGTGACTAACCAGTTCTTTGCGGAACGATGGTTCCAGCAGCTGGGCATTTAATTGTTTGAAGGCAGCGCGGCAAGCAATGAGCTGTTTAACAGGATTAGCCGGCATTTGGAACTCCTGCTCAGTCGGTTCCGTTCTTGACCGGACCTGGTTCAGCTCATGTGTTCGTTGCCGGGACATTAAGCGGCGTAGCATGCCCATAATCCACAGCTGCCGCTTAGCTAATATGTTTAGTTTACGATTTAATGTTGCAATGGAGTCCCTTGGTGTTGAATACGTTGAGGTGCCTATGGCAATAAAATTTAATAAAAAATCTCTGTCTTACCTGGGCGTTGAGGACAATTGCCTGTAGGCAAAGTTTCTGCTGAAGACTCAGCTTGGTCTGATGCGTTGAAATCCTCGTCCCTTCTTTCCCTGTGGCCATCACCCAGATAGACAACTTTGTCCATAAAAACCCCAACTACGTCGCACCGTTCGCATCCGTGATAAGCATTAACATTCTTGATTTGCTTAACAAAGATCTAGCCGGTGCGTCGCATATAACTGCTGCTACGCGCACAATTACTGACTTATCTGAGCTACCTAAATTAATACCATTTAACTGTAACTCGTTTATTTCGTCTACAGTTTGCTTACAAATGCTACAACATCATTTGGCTTGGCTTTTCCACAGTAAATAGCAACTGGGAAAACAGCACTTATGAAAGGACGGGTCACCATTGCTAAAATAGGCCAAAATTCGAGCTTGGTCTTCCTGTAAACGGGTAACCCATCTATAGCCAAATTAACTAAATCTCATTCTCACCTTCGAGAATGCATCTCTTTTCGAGGAGTCGCTTAAGTTGGCTCCCCAGTCCTATGTGAACATACTCCCCACTACCCATTGTAACAACTGTAAAGCTGTACGATGCCCTCAAAAGCGTTCGAGGGTCTGTGGGCATGTCAGGGACAACCGACTTGAAAATTTCAAGAACGGTGCGTAAGTGGCAGTGGGCAATATTTGATTCAATTGCCCATTACCTAACCCTATCACGAATTGACGTCTGCGAGGATATACAACTCTCAGTGCTGCTTTCCTCTTCCTCTGACGACGAATTACTATATTCCTCGCTGTCATCCGTGGGCTCAACTGCAGATGACCACAGCGATGATTCATCTACATCTAGGGGCATGTCCATGCAATTTCGATCACTTGACGGTGCAGAAGTGCCTACCTCATTAATTTTTGCACGTTTGCGCTTTAAAATATACCTCTCCACTTCCTCAGTAACTTCACGGCATATTTCCGCCACATCGCGGGCAACATACTTTCTAATTGTACTCTTACTGGGCTGCCTAAACATTACAGAAGGTTAATAGACAAAATAAATGGATAAAGTAGACAGAAATGCAATGTAATGCAAAAATGGGTAGGTCAGAAGTGCAGACAGAATTACGGTCAAGCACGCAGGCCACGACAGATAAAAGTGCAATGGCGGCTTCCCGCGCCCACTTTAGACACACCAAAATTTCAACCAATCACAGCAAGGAGTCTTAATATAGGTTAACCAATGAGCAGGGGTTATGTCCTATCTCGAAATGTAGAGATTTAAGTATATCCGGGCGATATCGACATGCTATTAGGGCTGAAGACGAACATTCCGCTAGCAACTGTTAAAGCTTTTTTGGATATGCTCTGACCTTACCATCCAGAAGTTCCAAGGGACTCGAGAACGCTACTGCGTTCTCCACGTACTTGCAGTAACAAGGTTCGGAAGATCAGGAGCTATGTCAACTTGGGCCTTGGACGTGGTTTGCTGGAGAAGCTGAACCCCCGGCGAGCCAAACATTCCTGAAATGGGCATCCAGTTGCACATAGATGGGAGGAACTTGTTTAAAGGATCAGGACAATGCCTATGTAAATTCTTGCTCAGGTAAACTATCCGGTAGTTGGACAGAGATTTGTGTTAGTTGTGTTCTCTGGGTTCGTCAAACAGGAGCCGCCGGATGATTTTCTGGGTAATTGCATTGATGAATTGAAAGAAATTTCGGGAATTGGCCTGCGGGTCCCATAAACCGAGGAATTAATTAAGGTTCAATTATCCATTATCATATGCAACTCACAAGCTCACCAGCTCGCTCATATGTCCGACAGGTAAAAGCCCACAATGGGTACTATGGATGCGACAGGTACGTCGTTTGGTGAAGGTACCGGAAAGCATGTAGGTGCTGTCATATCGCAATTTCTATTGCAAACTGCATGACGTTTCCTGTGTACAGCGGGCGTCTTCGGGACGACCTGCGAAAGCCGGGACTCCACCACAGAGACATATCGCCTTTCTAGGAATTATCTATTGACATGGCTGATTGCTTTCCAAAAGTCTACATGCACCTGGTGCACTTGGGTGTAATGCGGAAGTTAATCCATCAAGTGAGATCGAGTTTGAAGAGGTTTACTCCAACACTTAATGACTTCACCCGAAAATGCAGTCAGTGCTTGCAGATGGAATTTTCGCACAGGTATAGAAACACTTGGTTTTCTAGAATTTCGGAAAGCAGCCGACTTTCGTCAATTTTTGCTAAACATGGGCCCTGTTGTTTTGCAATCCTATCGTGACAATGACCGTTTCACCATTTTTACATTTTTCCGTTGCATTTTGTATTTCTTTTCATCCAATTTTACATAAGACCTACTTTGATTTTGCCCGCATTGCATTAAATAACTTTGTTTCGGATGTTGCCATATTGTATAGTCCTGAAGAGCTTGTATATAATATTCATTGTTTATTTAATTTACACGAAGATGTGGGACGGCTTGGAGTGTTGGATAATATTTTGGTATTTCCCTTTGAGTCTTTTTTACAAACCCTTTGCAATACAATGACGGCGTCAACAAACGTAGCCGCATAGGTGTAAAGGCGATTTTCTGAAAGACGTCTAACTGAGTTGCCCACTTGCAAAATACTGTTTGTCGATGATGATGGTGTATAATGATCGTTACAGTTACCCCGCAGCTCCCCTGCCATCTTCCACCATCGTTACATGCTGCCGAATGAAGCGCCCAATAACGTAGTACTGATCGGTGACAGACCGTGTGTACTGACATATGTTTCAGCTACTGGCATACAGTACCTTCCATTTGTTGACTGCCTTGACTTTTTTACAACATCCATTTCTTCTTCCAGCCTTTCATGATTAAAGCCTCAGATTTGGCAAGTAGTCCTTCGACTGCAACTCTGCAAACAAAAATTTTACGCAGTCACAATCTTGAAGGACAACCTGACTTTCGACAAGGCAGAACGGTTGGCGAAAAAGGCTCCGAGGCAACTGAAATAGAAAGGGGTAAAAGAAGAAAGTAAGTTTCCAATGCTTTTCATATGTCCGTCTAGATATCCATGCCAGCTCACTTCGGCATCCGAAGATCAGGAAGAATTCATTCGCCGGCCTAAAGAGCCAGAACGGAGACTGGCTGGCTGGCTGACGCCACCACCGTTATTACAGTACGAACCTTTGGCAATATTATTTTTAGGCCTAAAAAAGACGAGAATACACTGGGCCCATCAATGTCTTTGAGTACGCCAACATAACCTACCCCGCCGTTCACTTATCAGTAAGCAGTTGTTACTAATTTATACCTCAGACTACTAACTACACGATCTCTAGGCGTCCTTTCAACTTCATTCAACGAACTACGAAAGGAAGTGGATTCTCTACGGTACGAATTTTCTCAATGTTGTTAACATTCACTAGTAAACAATTTGATTGCATTGCAGACCAGCAGGCTCGCAACATGAAACAAAAATGGGAAGCCATGAACAACATACTCAAGGAAGTGCGGGCCACGGCTGTCCCCGTCAAGGTTAGCCAGTCGATCCATCGTCTACCCCATGTGCACAGTGGAGGCCTACGATGACTTTGTCGGAGGACTGTGAAGGACACCAGATTAGGCTTATGAGGTGGTTTAGATATATTTGTTTTTAAACGTCATTGGCGAATTGTAGATAGAAAAGCTGTCTTTAGTTTGCCGACGAAATGAAAGAGAGTTCGTGCGGAACCTCTCGACGTCTTTCATTGGACCACCGCTGTGCCTCAGCTTCTGCTGGGGCAGATCAACTGCTAAGCGGTCATTTATTGGTTGCCCACTCTATGCAGTTTTCATTGGTCGTTCATACCTTTTCCTTGACGTCTGCAGACGTCATTCTGCAAAATACCAGCTTCAACAAGTACTCTGTGAATGTTATTCACAGAACTGCTATTGACCGGTTGCATGGGGTAGGAGAGAGGTACGGTGGGAGAAAAAAACCCGAGACGTAACTGACAATGTAAAACTATTCCATTGAATTAATCCAGCATATATATTCAGCTTCCAGAATGTCCCACCAGTGGCAACATTTGCACAGCACTGCCTGCGTCCAAAGACGCTGCAATTATCGAAATGTCTTTACGGTTAACGGATGTCAGGTTTAACGATTTTCACGATATCTAACCGAAGATAAGCGATGAGCCGTTCAGGGTGATTTCATTTAGTTTGTAACTTCTGCTGCTATAATGGCAGTCGTTAGTGTTTGTAACGACATGTAAACCGCAAAGCACGTATTGTGGGCACCCAGAGACATTGTATGGGATTTTATTCCTGACTTTGATGTTGTTGATTTGTGAACGTGACTTCTGAAGAGTATATATTTTATTCCGGACTTTGCTGTTGGTGATTGGGGAACGTGACTACTGAAATAGTATGTATTTTATTCCTGACTTTGGTGTTCTTGATGGGTGAATGTCACTACTGAAGTGGTATGAATTTTATTCCTGACTTTGGTGTTCTTGATGGGTGAACGTCACTACTGAAGTGGTATGTATTTTAATCATAACTTGGGTGTTGGTGATTTGTAACTCTTTTCATAATGTTCATCTAGCCTGGCATGCTTCGGTAAACAACATATTTCTTTTTTATTTTAGGAACAAACTTTGGATAATGGCGGAATCCTCAACAGACTATGGCAAGCTTTTCCCACACATGGACATATTTTTTTATATTTTTTTAATAATAAAATACGTCGCTAATTTGATCTGCGCACGTCCTATGTCATGAGTTAGTGGGAATAGCGCACAGATAATTGGAATGGATCCATACGGAAGACCCTGCTAGCACTAGCCCCGCATTTTTTCTGGGACACGAGTTAGGGAAGGGCAGCGTTTTTATAATCTATATTTGGTTAGCGCCGGGAAGGCACAGTCGAAACAAAAATTAGTACCAAAATAAACTTATAACATTGTGTGCAGATAAACTGCACAAATATGTTATAATATAGGCACAACTTGTCCTGTTAGGACAACAGTTAGTGGTGTTTTGAAATTAATTGTGAACCAGAAAATAGGCAGTGAAAAAAATCCTACCTTAAAAATGGAGGCAGAGTTCAGTAGGCCTCCATTTTCGAATAGAGGGTAGGAGAAAAAAACTGCTTAAGGAAATAAGGTAAGAGGGTAGAGTAGGCTAATTCGGCAGTGGCATTTCAGAATGAGATAATGAAACATCAAAATAGTTTATTCTTGATCACTAAAGTTCAAGAAACAAAATCTCGCGAAAGGGCGTCAGGTAACTTGATGCCTCCTCAACTGAGGATCCGGAATTTAATTCTGATGATTGCAAGTATCCAAAAAAAATTGCAGCATTATAGACTGTGTATGTCCAAATGTGTACGTCCGAATGACTTCATACTTTTAATGACTGGTGATAGAAGGAGACATCATGGTTCATGGGAAACTCAAGGTAGAGTAAAAAAATAGTTCCTAGATGGTCAGTTAAATTCCCGATGGTCCTGTATCCGAGTGATGCAGAAAGCTGCTTGGAAAAGATGAAGAAAATTAAAGGTTAATAGAATCAGTCGTAAGATAAATGTGCAGTCTTCGCATGAATGCAGATAGACTAGTTAATGACTTTATTTCAAAAGGCAAGTTATTCCATAGAAAGCTATGCCTAGAAGCAAAAAGTAGAGAGCCTTTACACGTGGAGGTATAATTAGTGCAGAATGTCTTAGGTTATAAGGAAGATTAACGGGCATAATTACAGAAGGCTTGGGGAGATTTGAGCTCTTATGTAGTCGAAAAAAGAGACAAAAGCCTGCTTCCAGCCTCCTGACCCAAATAAATGTTAGCTTCATTAGCTGGCATCTAGTTGAGTAGGAAGCATTTGAAAGAGTCGGATACAGGAGTTTTATGTAAAATGTTTTTGAAATTTTCAATTTTTGAATGGCTAGATTCATTCATTAAACCGAAGAAAAGACAGCAAAATGCAAGGATGGGAAGCACAAACATACGATAAAGTCTTCAGTTAATTCCAGAAAAGTAGAAAGTATAAGAAATAAAGCCGCAAATCTGAGCCGCTTTGGTCGTAATTCTATCGGCATCAGGTGAAGGATCGAATTTATTGGTAAAGCTTAAACCAGTCTTTGATGGAGAAACATTCAGTCATAGGGCAACCTTTAAAAATAACAGGTCGCAGCAGCCTTACAGTCCCAAAACTCATGTAGCGACACTAAGAAGGTGAGAACTCCATTAGCCATGTGGAGCTCCACGCTGAAATAGCGTCTAAGTTCGAATGAATTTGTTATAGGCATCGTTCGGCATTTATGTAAAGTGAGAACAACAAAGGACCTAACTAGGTACCTTGAAGGACACCACTCACAATCGGGTTATCACTTGAGTATGAGGAACCCAAAAAAGTGTTTGTTTTTGATCAGATAGGTATGATCTAATAAAGTCAGTAAGGGGACTACGAAGTCCTATAGCCTCTTGTTTAGCTAGAATTAGTCTTTGAGGCACTTTATCGAATGCCTTTCTAAGCTCAAAATAGATAAAAACTACGGATGCATGATCATTAGGAAGAGAGGTTAGTAGATTTAGAAAAGACATGTGGCAGGTTTCAAAAGACCGGTTCGTAATTTGTTTTTCAATTAGCTTTTCAAAGACTTTAGCAAGAGAGGGCGTTTTATGAATACCGCGATAGTTATAAATGTCAAAGCGGGAACCAGATTTAAAAACTGGAATTAAAATAGAAATTTTCTTATAATGGGCGAAGAAACCGTTTTTGAGAAATACTGAGGATAATTTGCTTATTTAAGGTGGAAAATCTCTTAACTGTCTAAAAATTGAGTTTGGAATGTTAACAGTTCCAACAAAAAGGGTATATTATAGGCGAACTGTTACTTTTTGAATACTAGAAGGTGACGTTCCAATTGTTTAGACCTCGTGTTCAATAAGACGAGGAAAATGAGCTGAATTTACACGATCTACCGCCAATGAGTGCTAGTGACCACGTTGTACTGTTCATTGAATATTCAATGTTCTCGCAGCCTGACTCATTTAAACAACAGGAAAAAATTCTTGAAGGTAGATTTTTTCAGCACATGCACGCAAATCTCAATAATACGGTGGACAACCCCATTACGGGGAACTGTGGATGAATGCTGGAGAACTTTTAGCTCGTTATTTAAAAGAGTTATTAATCTTAATTGTCTCCTACAACGAAAGAAAACAAACAATCATCCGTTGTGGATAAACCGTGAACTTCAGATCGACTTTGAAAGAAGAAATATGATGTGGAAGCGGTTTCAACTAACGGGGAGTGTTGAACACTTGCAGGAATACAAAGGACAACGGGGTGTCTGTAGGCGTGAGGTTAACCGACTCCGAAGGAACTATGAGTTAATCATAATTAATAACTATTTGGAGCATCCTAAGATCCTATACGGTGACATACGCAGTAACTAAAGAAATCGTGACCCGATTCCAGCGCTGCGGTCCCAAAACAGACTACTGGAAATGGACGATCAAACGAAAGACTCAATCCTCTTAAGCTTCTTTCAGTCGATATTCAGTCATGAAACAAATCCTCCTCCGCTCCCCTTCTCAAGGCATTTACAAAATTTGGAAACGTTTGCATTAGAAAATAATCTTTACCTCTGGTAAGGATTGAAGTACTCTGTCTGAAGCCTGCCGAGTCACCGGGTTCAGATAGAATTCATACGCATGCCTTCGAGAATTGGCCGATGTACTGTGTGAGCCGGTGTTAATGATATTCCAAAAGTCTATGGAAGAGGGCAAAAGTATCACAAGAATGGAACACTGCCCTTATCTCATCGATCCACAAAGGAGGGTTCAAGCTGGAGTTGGTAAATTACCGTCTCATTAGGTTAGGCTGAATTTTGTGCAAAGTCATGGAACAACTTATAAAGAGACATATAATGAAGTATCTGGAGCAGCAGAACATCTGATGAGCTGTCTGGCATGGCTTTCACCCCGGTCACTCATGTCTTACGAGGGGTCTTTACTCACAGAAAATGGATAAAAGCCATAGACCAAGGCCGTCCAGTTGATGTCATTTTCTTCGACTTCAAGAAGGCGTTTGATAGTGTACCACATCGGTGACTTTTACGTGAAATTTAGTAATGTGGTATCCAGGGTAACATATTTAAATGGATCAAAAGTTTCCTGTCATGCCGAATGGACAAAGTACTTGTTGGCACCGCTGAATCCGAGTGGTTAACAGTAGAAAATGGTGTTCCGTAGGATTCAGCCTTAAGTCCTCTTCTGTTCCTCGTTTATATAAACGACTGCACTGATAATCTTGACTGTGATGCCATCATGTTTGCAGATGATATCAAACACCAGTACTACCTGAACGGAATTCCATGAAAAAAAGTAGATTCACACAATGATCTAGGTATCTGGATAGCTTCCAACCTAGTGCCTTCTGAACACTCTAAACGAGCCGTTCAAAAGGCAACGAGTATTATGCACTGGTTCAGGCGCGCTTTCATAGTCTTTCCTCCCGAACTGTTTTCACGGATTTACACTTCTTTCATTTGACCGCATTTAAAATACGAAATACCAGCATGGATGCCTTGGATGAAGAAAGACATTGATTCCATTGAGCAGGTGCAAAGCTGAATATTTAAATTGGTGGACGGTCTTAGGACCCTGTCATATGCAGAATGACTTATCAAGCTTAACATGTTTGATTTATCCTATACACGACAGTTCGACCGTCGTAGTCCGACGATGTCCACCGTATGCTCATGGGAATGTTGAGCAGGGACGGTGACTTGCGCGTGATTTAGTTTAAAGTGATAGTAGACTTGCGCTGCATCTACCGCACTCTCCTCCTCCCCACCTGAGCCCGGTGTCAAGACAGAGTCAAGAAGACCGGAGGGGGGAGAGGACGCAGGTGGCTGGCGCGGCTGGTTCCCCTACGTCCTAGCCGCTCCTAGGTGTGCCACCACACCTCCATATTCGGCATTTGTTATGGGAACGCAACCCAAATAACGCCTGCCGTGCCCTGATGTGGCCCCCGTGTTGGTCCAACGCATCTACCACGTGGCCCGTTTAGGGGGCATACTTTATCCTATAGACACATGAGATTCGACCTGCTATTGACATTCCAAATTATCCACGGACAAGCCTGTTCACTGAAATCCGAAGATTTCTTTGAGATTAAAACATGACTCACCTTCGCGGTCATCCGTATAAGGTCAAACGCGAATGAAAAAGACAAATGCCTGCAGCCGCCCCTCCATCCTTGAGTGCTAGAATAATGGGAGGAGATATATCTGACGCTTGCAAGACTTCGCAGACTTATTCAGATCTTTTATATTCTAAAATTCGTTTGCTTCACCTTAAACCTATTGATCCTCTGGTCACTCAAGCGTACACCTCGTCTTGCAATAATAGGTCTTCGTCTGAGAAATAATAGATCTCCTGCTACATAGAACTATGACTAGTCCCACCAAGAGAGTTATCCAACGGGTCTTTAAAGTCATTGTAGTAATTCAATCCGAAACGGAAGAACGGATAAAACGCAAGCATAATTTTATGCTGCGTAATATTCCCAATCATATATCTGCTATCGATAGTGCGCATATGTTTCTGCAAACCTGTGACTTGGGATTCAGTGCCACGCACGCTACGTGACTGCGTCCGCTTAGTCGTAATGCCTCAATATTAGTCACTCTCTTTTCCTGGATATGAGTTGACTTTATACTTTCAAGGATTGAGATTAGTAGAGAAGTACGTCAAAAATGGCATTGCTCAGTTTCCCCTGACTTCACCCCAATTTATGAAAAATTTTAAAATGTTGACAAGCAACACAGAAATGACTACTTCTGCTTTTATGCTGAAAAAGTCACATCCATTGTCATCTACGGCCTCACCATCTGAGCCCCTAGTTAATTCTGTATGGAAATTGACTGTGATTGATCACAGGGATCTCAAGAAACCAGTAACTCTCTTATTTCCCAACCCATATCAAGTCCACTAGTAACTCCTGGTAAACCAACGTGGATTGCTAGCTCAAAGACATGTCCGAATAAAGTCTAACCCTCTCAAAAATCGAAGAAATCTAACTTCTCCACGAAAACTACTCCTTTATGATCACCCGTTACTCCCCAAAACAACCCTACACCACCTACCTCAAATTGTCAATTACCACCCAGACCCTATATTAAGACTGCTAAACCAAACATGCCAGCATTCTCATCTAGGAATGGCGCTTCTGTTCCATTCGCAGCAATACGCTCGCATTCCACAGCATGTTCTCCCCACGGTCGTTTTCTCCAGTGCTCTCCTCATACGAAAGGTCCTACTGGATTAGTAGACTCCCCCGAACCCCTGTATAACCTAAATGGGAATACTTTGCAGTATCCTGCCCATGGGTTTCTCATAAAAGCCCTAATAGCTAGCGGTGGTGCTCAGTTCCCCTATCCGTAATTTTTCCTCTATTTCCTGCTCCATTTACCAACATCACGCGCTTGCTATGCCACAACCCTTTTTCCAGAACGGGGCGGGAGCACCCGTTCTCTATGTTCAGTGGCCTGCCAACCACTTGATGATTGAGCTATCCTCCCTAAAAACAATCAGCTTGCCCACTTCAACTGTTCGTTCTAACTGTTAGATCCCTGCCTTGCTTCAGACTCTGGTTTTCGTCCACTATCCAGATATTGTTATTGTAACTGAAACATGGGCAACACATTTCGTAGCCGACTCTGAAATCTCTCTTCTTGAAACGATCATCGTGACAGCCATAGTGGAGGAAGCTGTATATATGTTAAACAAGGGCTGGCCGTTCTGCCTTTAAAACATATGCAATTTTCCGCGGTTAAAGAGAGTTGTGGGCTTTCAATTACCTTAAAAAAAAAATAAAAATTATTTACGCATTGGCTGTGTCTATCGCCCACCCAATGTTAGTGAGGATTACGATCTTTGTCTCTGAAAGGCAGTTTATACCGTGGCTGACTTAAATTTTAAGTATTGCTTGACTGCAGGTGATTTCAATTTTCCTGATGTTGGATGGTTTCCACCTTCCGGTCCTTTAAAGTTCGAGGACTTACTTGAGGCCGTATATATCGGTATTTTGAATCAGGTTGTTAATTTCCCTACCCGAGGATCAAGCATACTTGATTTAATCTTCTGCGGAAGTGGCCTGCCTTTGGACGTGTCATCCTTAGGCCAACCTAGGAGTTCAGACCACAAAATCGTTGTTTCTACATCAGAAATCGAAACGGTAAAACCTTTTCGTAAACGTATAGAATTTTCTTCTATTTCTGATCAGCCCTTTTGACAGAATCATTGATACTTCTTAATTTCCATGACTAGTCTGATTTCATCCTATGCAATGATGTGAATTCCGGTACCAATATGCTGTAGCAAGGTCAGAATCCATTTATTTATCGTTTTATTCCCTATAAGAAAATAATTAATGTCACGGATGAGGTTAAACTCCATTCATATTTTCGCCGTAGATTCGACGTATATTTTAACAGGGTAAGAGGCAGTCCAAAGGAAAGTGGCTAGCCAATAAGGTAAAATGTTTTAAAAACCGTTCGTTAAACGTCACGAAAAGTTTTTCCTGCACAGTAAGAACCATAAAAAATCACGGCACCCCATCGTTCTTGACATCCATGGAAATCCTATAGTTAACGAAAAGTTGACGGCTGATAGGTTAAGCGTTTTCTTGTCCAAAAAATTTATTGCAAATTTGACCGCTCCCCTTCAGACCATCCGGGGTTTGACCTGTGCCAGCCTCTGGAACCTAACCGTTGCAATTCGACGTTTTCGTCAATCTCATAGTCCTGGACCAGATGTCGCCCCGGTCAGTATTATAAAAGTGGATGCAAATGATATTTTCTCATCATTCTTTATAAGATACTTATTCTAGCTCTAGAAAGGGAAACCTGACCCAGTGTGTGGAAGAAATCACACATTCTGTCTATCCTCATGCACGGCCATTCTACGTCATTTGACGATTTTCGGCCAATCAACAAACCACCTGCAGCTTCGGAGATCTTGGAAACCTTGATCACAGATAAGATGGTGTATTACTTCACCGAGAATAGCCTACTGAGTGTGGCCTCGTGTTGGTTCATCAAAACAAGGTCTTGTGACACCTGTCAGCTCTCTTTCTTTGATAATATTCTACATTCAGGGGCACTGGTTTTGCACTTTACATAGTCAATTTAAATTTTACTAAGGCTTTTCTTCGTGTTGAACATGCTCTCCTTCTCTTGAAAATTTCTTTTTTCGGTGTATGTGGTAAACTTCTGAACTTTATATCTTCATACTTGAACTCTCGCACACAACATGTTAAGAGCTCCAATGTTAGCTCCAACCCCGCACGTGCGAGGATTAGAGTTATTCAGGGCAGTGACTTAGCCCGTTCTTAGAAAATAGATTAAAGAAGAAGGTTGTTCGTTCACCGGCATCATGGCATTATTCGTCTGAGATTTCGAGCGCTTACTGGAGTCCATCGTCAGAGATGAAACGGAAGCAAAAACTGAGCACCATTTATAGCGACCAGGGGTCAATCAGACACTAGTGCCCCCAGTCTGGAGGTGATTGCGCAGAGCCCTGTATTCCGGCGCCACATCGATAAATCGATTGACCGAGTTTGCATCGGAAGCCCAGGCTTCAAATATTCTCGGCTTGTCTTATATTTCCCGAGGGCCATTATCTTCGTTGCTGTGAAGTTAAACTCGTGACCTGTCTCGTATGTGTGGGCAGCCCTTTGTGAAAAGCCATAACCCCATCTCACAGCTATCTTATGCTCGTGTATGCACGATCCAGGCATACGTCCAGTCTGTCCTGTGTAGTTACGGGAACAGTTTTGGCACGGGATTCGATACATTACACCCAACTGCTCCTTAAGATTTAATCTGTCCTTGATTCTCATAACGCTGCTGCGCATGGTTGATTTGGACTGGTGTGCAATTCCGACATGTAGTCCCACAACAATGCGCTCGGTCACTTCTGACATGTACTTGATGTATGGCATCGCATACCATACCGTAGAGGTTGGTTCTGATTGGGTGCTCCAAGAGCGAACACGTAGGCATCGGCTTATGAACGCATTTGGATAGCCATTCTGCATGAAATGGTCACGGAGGTAACAGGCCTCACGTGCTTTTTCCGCCGGGTTGCTGCAATGAATCTGGATGTGTTTGACCAGTGTTCTCACACAGCTTCGTTTGTGAGCCACCGGATGGTTGCTATGAAAACTGAGAAGCTGCGTGGTGTTCATCGCTTTCCTGTAGACAGCCGTTTCTATTTCACCCTTGGAACTTCGCCTGACTAGTACATCAAGGAAGGGCTTCTGTTGCTGTTTTTCTTCTTCCATTGGTAATTGTTAATCTAGAAAAATCGAGTTAAGGTGAGGATTGAAATGCTTAAGCATGTCCCTCTTGGTGATAACAAATGTGTCATCTACGTAACGGTGCCAAAATATAGGCTGCTATTGGTTGAAGGCGATCTTCTCCAGCTCTTGCAGGACCAATTCTTCCACTAAACCGGAGATTGAGGAGCCCATTGGAGTTACCTTCATCTCCTCATAGGTTTCTCCGGCAAAGGTGAAGTAGGTCTTTTGAAAAAATTCGAACAGCCTCATAATGTGTTCGATTATGAGTGAACTTTGGGTTTCTTCGTATCAATCCTCAAGTTTCCTGCGCAAGACTTCTTGTGCTAAACTCGGCGGGGTGGATGTGAATAATGACCTCACGTCATAAGAGAATATCACGTTGTCCAACTGAATGTTCCAACCTTGGATGTCTGCCAGGAATTGGAAGGTTAAACGGACTGAGCCAGTTGATTTTTTTTGGATTAATTTCAGTTTCGAGTACATCCATTTTGCCAGATTATAGGTGGAGCTGCCTTTTAGGGCAACTATTGGCCGTTGTGGAACAGTTAGTTTATGAATCTTTGGCAGATCATAGAATCAATCTAGGGCAGTACTCGTTGAGTTAATTTGGCACGGTTCGTTCTACGAGTAATTTATTCAACCAACATGGTACTGCTGCGGTTTGTGCGTCCTGTGCTGGTCAGTAAACTTATTTATCGTCAAGTACAATATTGGATTTCTCAATTAATAATGAAAGTTCATCACCCCTTAATAGCGCGCAGAATTATGATTTGTTCGTCCGTCCATAGTTCCTTCGTTTCTTTATTTCTTGCTGACGTAATCGGCTTAATTTTTGACAAAGTTTTGTATTTTTAATCCTTAATCAACTGCGCATACCTGTGGTGTTTGTTTTCAACAATAGGTGGAAGTATACAGCGGAACTATAGTGCTCACCCGACATAGCCTCATTTCTCGTTCTCAACTTTGAACTGATTTCTTCGTTTCTCGCTCCATTTATTGGCTAAAGTGTTGATAAATTTTTGTATTTCTAACCTTTTCACAACTACATATACCTGTGCTTGTTATATTTTACAATATGGGGAAAAATTAAGTCTCATACTGCTTCATCCGACGTAATTTCACCTGTCGTCCTTATAAATTCACGTACATAAGTAGAAGTATAAAAGCGAACATAGAATTTAAGTTGAACTTTTAAAAACTATCAATTTCCAACCATAAGTTGTGTGCAGTAACCATTTTTATAGTCGACATATCAATCAGTTGGAAATTCATATCAACATAACTTTTTTCCCTGCGTATCCTGCGTAAATTGCACTCATATTTTAAATGAAAGATAAAACAAATAATCTCAACTTGTCATAAACTACCTGCCTCGGACTCAACCGTTGCTTGATTACACCTAGTGGTCTCAACATTAATTCAAATATGCAACCCATGGTTGAAGCTTAACAGCTAGATCTATCTTCTTTACAGTAGCGCAATGAATTCACGATGAATTTTGGATCTGTTTTATCTATACCCGATAACCTGTTCGATCGTAACATACCTGATGTTCCTTCTCAGGATTGAAGACGTCTCGATTCGCTTGTTCACTCGGTCACCGATGAGGCTTTTGACAGACAGAAACGCTATCATAATTTTTCCTAAAAATGCTCCCATACACAGGGCCCCAGTTGACGTTGCTATGGAGGTTTTGTATTCGGGTCGTTTCAACTACAAAATAGTGGAAGAAAAACCCTTTCTCTTCGCATCGCAGGAATCCTCTTATCTTCGTTAAATTGTTTTCAACAATTGAAGTGGATGCTATCTTCGCTCAACGAGGTCGCACTTCTCGATATTTGGAAATTACAAAATGTTTCCTTTGTCAAGATCTTACACCAATGGAGCGAAGAAATGTGTCTTCCCTGTCAAATAGATCAACTTATCAACCTAATATTCACAAGTCTGCTCGTAATTCCCCTAAACTCAACATGCCAGTTAATTCATCTCATCAGGTGTCCAGTTCGGTCAGCCCCTCCACTCTACCTTCTACTTCGTTTCCTCCACGGCCGATAAATGCAATGTCCGGTGCGTTTGGCCAACCTATAATGTCTGCGACCCCGTCTAAAGCATTTATACCGTCTTACCGGTCTAAAGCACTGAGATCGAATGCTTCGCCTCTTAAATGCAGTTCTCCAGGCCTCTCCGTGAAATTTTCCGAGCCAATCCGTATAAATAGCATATTTCGAATACAAAATCTGCTATCATCTCAATTTAAAGACAAATCATTTAACCCTCCAAAAACTTGCTTGTCCCATAACCCCACGAGTTATCTTACACCCCCCAATTAAATCACCTAAGGCAGGTCTTCCGAAGGATCTAAACCCAATTCAAACCCAAAAGTAAGGTAGCGCAGTGCTAACTTATCATATGCTGCCTTCTCAAAAACCAACCAAGCCTCTCCAACAGACAAATAACCCTAACCATGTTAACTGATATACAAGACCTGACATAACAGTACTTAATTCTTATAGCTGCTTGCCCTTTCCCACCAGCCTCTATATTCCATCTAACTTCCCCCCCATTCCGTTTTAACTGCCAACAGGCATATCCCAATCTTAACCTCTATATGGTTTCGACACCAGAAAGTTATTTTCATACACTTTTTAGATATCCTCTCGGTCTTTTTTTACTCACGTTCTTTATACCAATAGTTCTGGCGCAGTTGGCAGTTACCCTCCAAACCACAATAGCTTCAATAATTAACCACCTCAAAACTTTTTTTAATAAATAACGATTACCCTAGTTTGGATACTTAAACTACACTAGATGTCATATTACTTAATGCTAGATCTATTATAAAATAAGATGGCCCAACTGAAAGCCATTGCATTCGATTTCATGCCCGACGTTTTATGTGTGACTGGAACTTGGACCAATCCCTTAATTTCCGACTCTTTGCTTGTCACAGAGCAGTATGATCTCTAACGTCACGACCACATTAGTAAGCGCGATGGTGGTTGTCTTCTCTATAGTAAAGCGTTATTTAAGCACTTCCCGTTTGATCTAATTGCTACATCATTCTCTAAAAATTACTGCTTCACATCTATTATACTGTCGCCCGACAAAAGGCGATTCTCGGATGCATTTACAACCCCCCTAATTCATCATCGATGATGATGCAAAACTTTGTGAAATTTGTTAATTGGTTCCGGAGTCCAATTTTAACATTAAAATAGTCGCTGGAGATTTTAATTTATCTGAAATTGACTGGATTTCAAACTTTTGTTCACCCAGATTTCAGCCTTTCCTAAATACCATTAATTTTTCTAATAAGTCTCAGCTGGTCCGATCTTCAACGAGAGACAAGCATATTTCAGACCTGATTTTCACAAATGACATTGCTCCCCTCTTCGTTGATTTTAAGCAGGGCCTCTTCTAAAGTGACCATACATTAATTCCCTGTTGCTTCCCGATTGTCTCTTCGAAAAAAGTTAGCGCCGTTCCTACCGATCATGCTTTTGACCTCGCAGATATTAGCTTAATTAATAACTTTTTGAATCATTGGACTGGCAGCATCTCCTCTCCACGAACGACGCAGCAAGTCTTTGTGACTTCATGTCAGTCGTTTCAAATAACATCCTGAAATTAATGCCAAGCAAAATTGTTAAGCCCTTCGCTTCGGAATCCACCGTTTCCCCCCCCCGTTTTATTTGCGAATACTAAAGAAATTGAGGAAGCAGTTAAAAGATCAATCAATTAGCTCGTTATCCGCGCATCTAGGGATCGCAGAGATTTTTTAATTAGCCTCTAAGATTCGTCTTGCACGTGACAGACAGAGGGAATCTTGCACACTCTGCGAACCAAATTCTGCAAAATCTGTTGCTCAACTGTTCCGCCGTCGATCCTACTCTAAACGAGGTTATGAAATTCCTCCATTACTAAAATGAAGATGAGAACTTCGTTCTCGAAGACTTTGACAAGGCAGAATTGTTTAGTGCTTTCTATGCATATCACCTTACGAAGGAATCTGAACCACTTCCGACGATTCAGCCATTCTCAATAAAATTTATCAGCACCATTGATTTATCCTTAGAATTAATTCGTAAGCAAATAATTCGTCTTAAAAACTCGCACATTTTGGGAACTGACGGTATTCCAAACTTAGTTATACAGAGTGTTCCGAGCTTTCCCCATATTGCTTAGCCATATATTCTCCGTTTATATTTTAAACGGATACT